>CAJDSM010012891.1:14966-52264 GCA_903981925.1 Ostrea lurida | reverse complement strand
ACCAGGTCCGAGCTGGCAACACTTTTCGAACCAGGCAGGTTTCTAAGTTCAGATTGCCCTATCATGATTTCGTGTTATGTATATACTGTATCACTTATTAAGATATCCTGTTGTTTGATAAGGCAGTGGTTCATGGTAAATCTACCATCGCTCTGGCTGGCCCCTTCCATTGTTGAGATTACACCACCTTTAGATTTACAGGGTTACACTAGGGTAATCTTAAGGTCACGGACAATTTGGCGTTTAATCTGAAGTTTCCAAATAAAAGGGACCTATAGTTCACCTATCGCCTCATATCAGATTACGAAGATGTGTTTGAGTTTATCAACTGTATTTTACGAAAGCTATCGTGTTCTTGAGAACTTGATGGTCACATGGAAGGAGGAAAGTAGTGAATGTTTTGACCCAGGAACACACTTGTCCATGCGTTATATGGACAATTTTGTTGGATTCAGAGGAGGAGAGAGGGGGGGGAGGGGGAGAGATAAACATGCATTGTTAGTCTACGCATTAAAATTTCAATTCAGGAATATTTGATTGATTATTTACTGTTTTAGCGAACTCCACTCGAGAATATTTCACTCATATGGAGACGTCACCATTGCCGTGAAGGGCTGCAAAATTTTAGGGTATATTGCTCGGCACCTCAGGGCCTTTTGAGCAGGAGGGAATCTTATTTTCGTGCCACACCTGCTGTAACACGGGTCTCGGTTTTCCGGACTCATCCGACATGACCGCCCTCATTTATCGCTCTTATCGACACGCAAGGGATTGCTTGAGGACCTATTCTAACCCGGACACCCCACGGTTTCAGAATATTTGAAATTAGTTTTCAAAAAGAGAAAATTTTCTAAACTGCTGGTTTACATGTATTCACTGGCTTCCCGTTTGACCCACCGTGCTAGGTTCTCACTATCCATAGCATAGCTTCCAATTCATTAAACCCCGTGGGGGGTCCCGGTTTTTTTAAAGAGTTATGGTCCCTAGTACCCTTGCTGCTTTAAGAGCGGACCAAATGGAGCGGTCCTTCGATGAAAACGCAAAAACAGGGTCTCCGTGTCTCAGCAGGTGTGGCACGAAAAGATCACTCCTTTTCAAAAGCCCTATATTAGCGCTGAGCATTGGCCTAAAGTTTTGAGCCCCAGGGCCGTAACCAGGAATTTCCATTGGGGGCTGCACAGACCAAGGCACGGGTTCTGGGGCCACACGTTATAGCGCTCCAAACTGGTCCCTTGACTGGCCTCTGGTAGGTGTCCAGGGGCCGAAGCCTCCTGGAACTGAGAGGTTGTACCAATTTTCATTGGTCTGGGGCCGCCAGGACGGTCCTGGTAGGTGGTCCAGGGGCGAAGCTGTGGCAGATTTAGCATTTTCATTGTTAAAAATGGGGTGCACATCACCCAGCGCCCCCCCCCCCATGATTTTACGGCCTGTAGACCCTTTATTCGGCAATTTGGTTATGTCTCCTTAGAGTGGAAATCACTCTCGAGGGACGTAAACAACATACAATAAGTCAATCGCAATGTTCCTGATACAATTAGTCTTTTGTCTTGGAACCATCGGGATTCTATTATTCAGCGTACTTGGTTGGTGACATATTATGATCGTACTGATTACTATCACAACAAGCCGTATAATTATACTCCATATGCTTTCTGGAAATATTAACGCGACTTAAGATGATGGAAGATGTATAATATTTGGGTGTGTGGATGTTTTTGGTTTTTTTTGTTGTTTTGTTTTTTTTTTGTTAGTTTTTTTTTTTGTTTGTAATTTTTTTTTTTTATTTTTTTTTTTTATATTATTGTTTTTGGTTTTTTTTTTTGTTTTTGTTTTTGTTTTTGTTTTTTTTGTTTTTTTAATTTTTTGTTTTTGTTTTTGTTTTTGGTTTTTTTTTTTTTTTTTTTTTTTTTTTTTTTTAGTTTGTGTGGTTTTTGTTTTTTTTGTTTTGGTTTTTTTTTTTTTTTTTTTTTTTTTTTTGTTTTTTTTTTTTTTTTGTTTTTTTTTGCTCAAAAAATGCTGTACAAAAAATCATCATCAAAAGGGCTAAAATGAACATTGATCTTTTTTTCCTCTTTACAAGGAACATTTATACTCAGTTATTATTTTTTCAATATACAAGTATTTTGCCTCGAAACTAATATATGTCGCTCTTCATTGGTGAAACGCAATCACGTGACTCTTATCTATATATCTTTAGACGGCGGCCGTTACTGTTTTTTTTAGTTATTGGACAATAAACTTTCACCATTACTATGCCGTCTAATTGTCCTTGACAAAAATAAACACACTTAATTAGTTTTATTACTGTCATACGAAAATATGTCGGTTGTTAAGGCTACGAAGAGTTCAGCTTCGCCTCGCTTTCTATGGTCTTGATTATGTAGACAGTCATTAACAAACCTTAATGAATAATAATTAAATCATATCAATAACTAATCATACTATACCAATTTATCAATACAAATTAAAGATTATGATGGCTCTTGCTTGGTTTGTCTATTTCCTGATCATAAACAATATTGAAATGATTTTAAAAGTCGAGCGCCGAATTACCCCAGATCTATACAGCGGTCATCTATGATAGATTACATCGATGGACTCCAGATTTACATTTTTATGGAGTTTCCTGTCATTTAAACAGAACATAGTGACCATGGAACTAGATATATACATGCATGGTCATTTGTTTTTTAGCTCGCCGACGTAATGTCCTGGAGGCTATGTCATGACCCCGGTGTCGGCGTCAACAGAAAATTTTAACCTGGGCTAATATTCTTTTGAACAAGGGGGACAGAGCTTTGATATTTCTAACATATAATAGTTGCCTCGTGATGAGACCTTGTTTTTGGTACCAAGACTTTTGACCTAGGGACACTTTGACCCTTGACTTGAACCTATCTTTTTAAAAACTTTAACCTAGGCGAATATCTTTTGAAGCCAAAAGGGAATAGGGCTTTGGTATTTCATGTATAGATGCGTCATGATGAGATCTTTATTTTGGGTACTAAGACTTTTGACCTAGTGATCTTGGACTTTGACCTACTTTTCAAAAACTCTTACTTGGGCTGTATCATTTGAACTAATGGATTAGAAGCTTTAATAATTCACATATTAGATGCCTCATCATCAGACTTTTGTTTTGATACCACGACTTTTTGAACCTAGTGACCTTGACCGTATACGTTTATTTACTTTACATAAACTTAACTAGGGTTTATCTTTCGAACCAAGGATGAGAAGGCTTTGAAATGCCTCATGAAGAACCCTTTGTTTTGGTACGAAGACTTTTGACCTAGCGAACTTGGCATTAGATATTGACCTACTTTTCAAACACTTGATATGGGCAATATTTTTCCAATGAAGAGGGTGGGCTTTGGTATTTCACATATAGATGCTCTCTATTGGTAACAATATTTTTGACCTAGTTATCCTTTGAAATAAATTTCAAAAATTCAAACCTGGAGTTTATCTTTGAACAAAGAGGGATATCTTAAGGCTTGATATTTCTAAAACAAATGTAATCTTTAAAGACATTTCATTCACTACCAGACTATTGACCTTGGATTTGGACTTTACCTAAAGGGGGAATAGGTTAGATAGTCATTGCTTGCCCGGGGCGAGCTATGTTGTCTTCTGACAACTCGTTAAGTAATATGGCTCCCAGAATCGTAAAAATTCAAATGAAATTTCACATTTATGTTTTTTCAAATTTCTCTCTCCATGTGACAAACCCAATTTTGACCATGAATTTCACGACATATCATATTATGTGTTATGAGTGTGAAATGACGTACTTTATCACCCGTCGTTGAATTTTTTTAACGACAGTAAACAACGTTATAAATGCTTGTTGCCTTTTCCTGTTTTGTGTGTCTAACCTCAGAAACATAGTCATCAAATAGAATACATCGGTCATCGCACGTTTAAGATGCGAGAGATAAATGGACAGCAACAACTATCAACGTCAGAAAATTGCTATTTTCTTTACTCAGCATTTTCACAAAAACTGGTTATAATTATATAATAATATTCATAACAATTTCATGAAACTTCTCCACAAAATGTCTGAAAAATAAAGGAAATCTATCGCATAATTGACTCGATAAAGAAATCAATGAAAACAGAATTATTGCCCTTGGATTCCATTATATATATATATAACATAGAATTTTGAAACATTTTATTTCTAAATTTTCACAATTATGTCCATTTGATATATCCTGACGAACTCGAAATAAAGGACACCACAGAATCTGACAGATGTGCTTCATATTTGGATATTTTACTTAACATTGACTCTAATGGCTGACTGACAACTACATTATATGATAAACGTGATGACTTTGACTTTGCAATCGTCAACTTTCCTTTTCTATGTAGTAATGTACCACTATCACCTGCTTATGGTGTGTGTCTCTCAGTTGATTCGATACGCAAGGGCATGTCATGCGTATGATGATTTTTTAAAGCGAGGCCAACTACTAACAAAAAAGTTGATGTTGCAGGGTTATAACGAATCTCGTTTAAAGTCATCATTTCACAAATTCTACGGTCGCTATAATGACCTTGTTTGCGATTACCAATTATCACTAAGTCATATGTTGACTGATTTGTTTCATACCCTTTGTTAGACTGTCATTTTCGTACTGACATGACGACGGTAACCCCGTTTACTTTGTTTCGACTACGGCTCACGGCGGGTGTGGCCGGGTCAGCAGAGGATGCTTACTCCTCCATGGCACCTGATCCTGCCTTCGCTTTTGTCGAAGGTCCGGTTTGCCCTACACTCGATTTTGTATGTGTGTGTTTTTTGTGTTGTTTTTTTTTTTTTGGACTATGATTACGTTTAAATTAATGGGTTCCATACATTGTTAGCTTCGCCATTTTATATTTCTATAACAAGATTTTTTACAATAACGACTCCACCAAAATGTATGTTCCCATCATCCATACATCTAACTGAATCAATTGATTTTTCAAAATCTTCTGACGTCACATGAGGCTGGATTTACTTTAAACTCCATTAAACCAATTTAAGTTGAGCTACAGTATGTCAGCGAAATCTAGAAATCACCGAATCTACTCCTACATGACGATGAAACCTTCTTCGTGGTCCATGGGAGTAATGTATACATACTAGATATAAATACATATTGTACTATACAGATGGTTTCGTATAAACAATATCTATACCATGTGCCTATAGAGAAGATTCTGAACTTGCTAATTAAACCCAAATCACTTTTCTTCTTAAAAACTTTCTACACCAAAGAAGATTACTTGAAAGAACTTCCACCCCCATCCGCCAGGAACACCAACAATCAACCACACGTTTCAGGAGGTTGCCGACGCAAGCTTTTGTAAATGTTGCAAGGCCCCTTGAAACGTTTGTTTGCAAAGGCGACTCTAATATCAGAAAAACAAACAAGAAACCGTCATCATGAATCTGCCCTCCTCATGCGATGTACGGTGCTTCACAAAAGTGACAATTCTTCATCCGTTACATTTCCCTTGCAGGCACCTGCAGTGCACAGGTGAAAGTTTCCATTTTTTTCTTTTGCCTGAAAACAGGTAAAACCTTTGTCTATAGTGTACTTGACTTTTATGACACTAATTTATTACAATTTTATTATTTTTAATTGTACATCCTGTCACCAAAGCAAATACAAACAGCAAATTTGGTCAGATATTAAATGATAGGAAAATAAGTCTTAAAACCTTTAATGCCATGATGATCTCATCAGTATAAATTAAGGTGTATCAAATGGTCACGACAGTGCAAACACAACGTTAATTTATAATGAATCGTGGGATGGAAGACGTATTTCTAATTATTTACCACAATTTTTCTGTAGTGACAGAATATGCCCCAAACAAGCATATCGTTTGCATTGGCTTCTGCGTTTGTTAGGCCTACGGTTAGAGAGATGTATCAAATAATGCAGATGCAGTCATTTGCAAAGCAAAATGGATATGGGTTCGTGTTTATACAAAAATTAAGACCGTCATTCATTTGCTATTTAAACTGAAAAAGAAAGGAAGAGAGAGAGAGAGAGAGAGAGAGAGAGAGAGAGAGAGAGAGAGAGAGAGAGAGAGAGAGAGAGAGAGAGTTTATGCTCAATTTTATCATCATTTCATCTGCTTGTTCATTTATTTTGATATAGAAAAGGAAACAAATGTATAAGAGTGTGTATAAAATAACAAAGCTTGCTTGTTACTGAACTAAAACATACGTATATATGTACCTCAATGTCGACCGGTAGCAAAGCAGTACATTCTAATTCATGGTTAATCAAAGTTTTCAAATATTTTGCACGTCGCTGAAGATTTTCAATAAATAAATTAATGCATGAGGGTATGAACTGTTAGCGTTAGCGCGTCAGGAAAAGTAGTCCGGCGTTAAGCGTTGCCGTTCATACTTCATGTATTTTCAGAATTGAAACTTATATTTTATATTTACAATCTACTTTCATCTCTGATGAAATTTCTGGTCGTCAAAATAGACAATATGTTATCAGGATTCATACGCGCACTATTCACAACTTCACCGAATTCATGAGGAAATGGTTATCATTACAATACATAGAAATGTCAAAATCACCGGAAGTGTATATATTCCAATATATCATATTCACCTTAACGATATAGATCTACCACAGAAAAAAAAATATTTTTTTCATTTAGAAAAGCCAAATTTATAATCCATGTTACCGTTTTCACTTTCCATTAATTCACTATTCAATGTACACCGGCATACTGAAAGGACTGTGAATTTCTTGTGAAATACAACACGGATGTAATTTATGTTTTGTTGGGAAAATGTTGAATTGGCAATGTAACCAATCTAGATATCGTGAATTTCGCAACAAAACGCTCACAGAAAAGTGTCAAGTAAATCGACAGGATTACCTCATATTTCACGAAGAAAAAGGCAAGAAAGGTTAAAGGGTTCATTGTGTCCGAGTTCCTAGTGATCCCGGATAAAACAGACGAAGGTGACAAGTGTGGGGCGACAAGTACCGGGCAATATCGACGTACACTTTGTACAGCAGACCGACACAGAAATTTTCTGAAGCCAGGAACGTCTCATTCAACATACGTGCATCTTAATTGCCTTTTAATACATGCACACGTGACCCCGCAGAACCCACAAATGAATTTTTACAAAATTAAAATATGTAAATTGTGTATCAGTTTTGACAAGATCAATTTATGATGGCTTAAGAAAACTAATTAGTGTACAATAGTGCATAAACAACTCATAAATCAATGGTGATTTTTTGGGAGGTTATTTATATGGTAAAATTTGGAGGGAGAGCGTGCGTGAGATTTCGGATGAATTTGTAATGAAACGACGTTTATAACGATGATTCTTCAACTTACATTTAGCATGTACATGTACATTGGTTAGTCAATTGAAAAGGGGCATTTTCTTCTGTACCATTTCAACATTTCCATGTGATATCTAAACATTCGTGAAGTACTGTGGAATCATCATTGTTCGTGGGGGACCAATGTCCGTGGGTCACCCTTACCCACGAATTTACGTCCCCACGAACATGTTTTTTTTCCCCCTTTTATTCTTTATAGATATTATGCCGTTCAGATGAACCAGCAAAAATGTGTTTACCCACGACTATTGGCCCCCACGAATCAAAATGATTCCACAGTACTTGCAAACAGTAACGGTCACCGATACCCCTCGTACCTGCTTACGGACCTTTGACACCACAATTAACATAAGTCTTCAGGTGTCGCAGAAAAGGAACACTTTCCATTCTTTTAAACAAATGTCAACTCATAAATGCGAATGGGAAAGTGCTTGAACTTGGAACCTGTAGTGGGCAGGGTGGCACTTTCGGACGTCAAGTTAACAAGAGGGGAAATTTACGACCGCGTCCAAGTGACCATTCTACTCTCTCCCAGTCTGATAATGTTGACGATTCTCATAATGAACAGACAAAATAAACAATTAATCAAGATAAAACCCACCACGCTCATAATGCTAATTTAATGGAGAAATATTTGCCGTTATTCAGGAGAGATTTAAAAAGAAAAACTGACCGCTGGTGCCAAGCGTAATAACGGTTGTAATGATGAACATTTGGTGGGACAGTTAATGGACGTAATATGCTAAATGGCCAATCTCACAAACTGAATGGTGAGATATGAATTATCTCTCTCTCTCTCTCTCTCTCTCTCTCTCTCTCTCTCTCTCTCTCTCTCTCTCTCTCTCTCCAAGGCTCTCTCTCTCTTTCTGATTGCAATCGAAATTTTATTTTTCCTTCCAAATCATAATTTTCTATCAATTACTGAATAAAAAGGGAAACTTTACGCAGCATGAACTAATCTAAGACTATAACTCCTGAACAAAATATAATGACTTTTCCTGCAAAAAGATCGATGTTCGCAATGATTGAGATTCCTGCAGAACATAACATTTGAAAAGGCAAAAGGGATAACAAAATTTGTTTTTTCTGAGTTATTCTATAATTAGATCTTCAGCCCGCCATCTTCCCATTAGGTTTTCTATGTGAAATATAATTTATTTCATTAATATTTCGTCGTATGTAATGTCGGGGATAATAGAATATACGAAGGCTCTCGGCGGCCGACTGATCGCGAGCCCGACTTCTGTGACATTCTCCTGTTTCCTTTTGAACTACGGAGTCTCCAGGCTTGCACTATGAATAATCAAATTAAGCGGATAATTTTCTTTGTCGTGTCGTGTAAAAGCACACACATTTTCACTTTATTAACTAATACATTAAATATTGCGAAACAAATATCAAAAGCAATTTTTCTTTTAAAAATCATGACAATTTATTGTTCCAAACGTCTACCGTTGCTTGGAAGTTAAACACTTTTTATTTTATTACACGATCTTTTAAAATGTTTAGGAAATGTCATATACAGTTGCAGGTTTTAAATTGGTCAGCCATACGATTTGAATTTAATCGACTTGACTACAGCATAATGAGTTCAGCGCGGCCGGGGTAAGAAAGCCCGGGATTTGACAAGTTTATTACACGGTTCATGTCAAGAATGATGGTCAATATATGGCAAATTTCAACACCAAATGTCTCATATTGGACACTTTTACTTTTTTAAGACTACTAAGTAATCAGGACCACGTGACATTTATTATAACACAATATGGTTACCATCAGACAATGATAACGTTTTAATTTGGTTGCCATGACCTTCTCTATATTCCGAGAAAACAACCCTGTTGACAGTTTTAATAGTATTTGTAATGGATTGAAAAGGCCCATTAACGAGTAATAAAATTGCAATATATACATGTACGCCGGATCAAATGAGTCAATGCTCTTTTTTTAATCGAGCACATGTTGCACATCATGCTGTTACAATTGCACGGTAGATTTACATCTCATTTCGATAAAATTTCACGTTTTGTGTGTGTGTGTTTTGAAATTTCATTTAACTTATTTGATATACTAATGAATTGCATATTCAGGCAAATACTCCCTTAAATATAGGCCGACGTTTTGATAATATTTCGTGTCCTTGTGGGATTTCATCAGACTTTCAGAGGATGATGGAAACTTGTAGATCTAACGGGTTTCTCGTTTGGACCCGGTTTCCAGGTGTCGCAACGAATGTCCATTTTCATTTTTAAGTCTGTGACCATGTTCCAGGTCTATATTTTATTATGTACTACTGCAGAGAAAAATGTAAGCATTTGATTGGACGACAAGCCGGGTACATGAGACCATATACCCTGTCAAGAATAGATGGCATACAAAATGGCTTCCACGCGCTAATTTTTTGCCTTTTATCCACCTTATAGTTTCAGTATTTTCAAAATTATTTGTTAAAAATTACATTTACTACTGTCATCAAACTCGCCCTGACGTAATAACAATAATACGGTTGCGTGTGTGTAAACAAGTTTACCGTTTGTGATGTCATAGTTAAGGCGAGCTCCACCATTTGGTTTTGGGGCTAATGTAAGGCAACATGCATAGATTACAACTTTCTGCACATTTAATGCAATGTTGAAATTTAAGAAACAAATTTTAAATACAACATGTTCATATAAAGTTATTAGTTGAAATACTAGGTAAAAGTTGTAATGAATTAAGATTTCCATCATGCACTCAACTTTCCTTTTCCCCCAGGGTTCTGCCCCTTCCCTCTCTTTGATTATTTGATCGCTCTGTAGCAGTACATATTCTATATGAATTCTTGAACAGGGTTATGGACATATTCCCTGTCAAAGTATAATATTCTCCCTTGCCTGCGGTCGGAGAGCAATACTAGTATAACTTTGACTGCCAAGAATCCACATAACTAATAATGCATCTTTGGATGCAATCAAACATTGATCATTAGCAAGTAATAAAATGTCTCATTAACAGATCCAACACAAGATTTACAAAGTGGAGGAAATTCATTGGACCAAAAACTGATTAAGATTGTTAACTTCAAAGTCGAGCAGATTAGATGCGCTTTTGGTACAAACAGATTTCCTTCTTGTGTGACCAAGCAACCTGTCAAATTGCCCTTACAGATAGGTGACAAAATGTTAAATTCGATAGGCAATAACCCGTATATACTCATACAGTGCAATTATAACCCCAGTTTATAGAAAAAGTTTGACTTTTTGACATTGAATGTATAAGGCAAGATGACCCACCATATCTGAATTTTTATTCTCTTTGAATCTTTATTAAGAAACGCAAAAAGGGCCGAGCATTCCATCCGAGATCAGGTGCATATGACAAAAATAATTGTCTATTTAAACCCCTTAGAAAAGAATAGAAAGAAGGAAAAAACCCATCTCTTTAAACTATCTGTTGACAAGCCACACAGAATTCTCAATAATGCGAGGTGTCCGAAGATGTATGGGAAAATTAAAATCTTCCCTTTGAATTTAAGGTCTAAGGTCATCTCCGGCGTATTGGTCAGTCTCATGCATCTGCAGTTCCGGTCAAGAGAAAAAGTAATTCAGTCGTGAAGTCCGAAATACCAAGCGCCGCTTTGAAAACTGTGGGAATATTGCTAAACAAGTATCAATTGCACGAACATTTTGAAATTGCGATTAATTCCGAGTCGATTTGAATTCTTTCTGGTCAAAAGAAAAACATGTTTGATGTCCTTTGGAATTGATCGAGCTATCAGCGTCTTGAGTGGTTCATACCAAAGCAGGAGTGACAGGCAATCATAATCTCTTATTGACCACAACGTAGTATCCCATTTAATTCCTTCATGCTTGTCAGCTTACGTAGGTAAAAAGGAATAAAATAACCGAAATCCTCATTTTCTTTAATCCCCAGAATGGAATATTTAAGAATATTTATTACAGTATATGTCTATTGCTATGAATTTTTACAAGTGCAAAGCGTTGAAGAAATTGCATACGTTATGTACAATTAATGAAAATAACATTTAAGACAATTCACAGAATCTGTACTTCATGAAAAAGTCAGATTTATGCAAAACTGTATTATTTCATGTTTATTCGCTTTAGGTAGGAAATGAACGTGAACAGAAAAGTTCAGGCCAAGCTCCTCTATACCTTATCAGAAGAAAATCCTTCGTGATTCTATATACTGTAACCGTTCTCTATAAGGATACAGGTACGTTACCATAGGTCAGTTTTATTGCTCCACCTGACATCGGACGTATAAGGTCATGACCTGATGTCAGATCTTTTTCTCACCCTTCCAAGCATTGTTGCAGGTTTATTTCAACAGCAATAATCGCCACAATCAAAAAGAATAGCAGGGAGAGAAAACGAGTATTCTTCACTTATTTTTCGGCTTGTAACGCCTTTGGTCATTTTTCGGTGGTCACCAAAAGACTTGGCCCGGCCGAAATGTCAACACAAGGGCAAAGCAAAACAAATGATGCTGGCATAAAGTGCAATTCAATAGTGTGAAATGTGCAAATAAAATGGAGCACCCTTTTGTTCGAGCAGATTGTTTGTGGGAATTTTTTTCTACCTTAAGAACGAATGGGTCATGACTCAGAATTAATTGTATAGATCTCGGACTTTGATTATCTTAATGTCGGTAGATTAAAGACTTAGAAAAGGTCTTAAACCTGCTGCGTGTTATCTATGTGGTGCAATTTACATGTATTTAACGGCGAATAAAATCTCAACGCGCATGCTTCATACGAAACAAGACAGATGACGACAAGGGTTCTATATAGGACACTTAAAACAGAAACTAATCAACATAAACCTCTTTCTCTGTCATCAGAACTTTTCCAAAGGAAGCCCTTCCGACAATTTGAAATGAGCTGCAATTTCAAAGTAATCTCTTTAAAATGCAACGAGAAACAACAAAATTGTACTTAAAATACAATATACACCCAGAAAGACGTTCTTCGTACCTTATGGTTTAATTTAGAATTTACGACTAGGTGGAAGTACATGTATTGTGTTTAAGGAGGAACAATACATCGTCACAATGGCGGACTTCTTGATTTTGATATCACTGCTCAATACATGTATATAATTACCTAGTCTGGTAGCTCAGTAGATTAAGGTGGCGAATGCTGATGTTGTTCTTAAAGTTTATAAATGCATACGTATATTCAAGTCGTGCATCATAATCTCTGGCGAGTTGTTTAAGGAGAATTAACACATCATCAAAATGGCAGACTTCCTTTTGAAAAATGAAAATATAAATAAATGTACCAGCAATGCATGTATATTCCTCTGTCGTTCGTACATTTGAATCGAACTGGGATTTTTTTCCCCCAATTCTTAACCAAAAAAATACATTTTTCACTAAAACGAGGTAAATTTGAAACTCATAGAGATGGTGAAATCTCTATGGCTCAGATTGACAGCACACTCTTTATCCATCAGGAGGAAAATTAGGCGATAGCTCACAGTACATGCTAACTTACATGATACAAGATAATACACGTCTTCAAAAACTATATTATTACTAGTCCATATTGCGTATTGTAACATCATTTGTTAGTTTCAGTTTTATGCAGTGAGCCACGTGGGTGTGTTCACCGCAAATTACATATAATAGGCCTTAAATTGACAATTTTCCATAAATGTAAAACAGATCAGACAGAACTTGTTTTTTCTTCCCTACTCTCAAGAGAGTAGCCATAACATGCGACAATAAGCACTACTGAAAAGCAGAACACCCCCTGCACACATGTTTAACTTGCATAGGGTCTATTGCTTAACCTGTATAGGTGAAGTGATATTTCAGTGTTACTTAGGAGCACTGCAAATATTCTGCCAATGTCATATGGTTTCTAATTCAACTGTCATCATTGCCGATTTAGTCATTTATTCATCGTCATATCTGCTTGAACTCTCTAACCCCCACAAACCCAATCAGATGAACTTTCCTTCTAATCAAAATAAATAATCCGTGGTCAAGATAAGTTTTTGTTCGCTGACCAGCTGAGGTCATAGGTCTTTCGTCCGAGGGTCGAAGGTCTCCGGACAAATGCTGTCGACCCAAGGACCAGCACGCCCCTTGCTGCGAGACTGACCATATGAAACATGTTTTTATGGTTGAAGTTATTGTGTTTTGTGATGCTCTAGTGGTCATCCATCTTCGATCAAGTCAGTGAGAAAAGACGCCACCAGAACTGGTTACTGCCATATTCTGAATTTTCTCCATCTGCGTCATATCGCACGCGCTCTGGAACGATCTCTTGTCAATGGAGGTCAAAAAAGTCACCACTCAACAATCATTGTCTTAGAAGTGTTTTTCATGTGGCTGGAAAACGATTATGGGCGATGAATAGGCTTGACCGCTGGTCAGCAGTGCCTTTCACCCAGTTTAAACCTCGGCATTACAAACCAACGATCGTTTTTAACCTTTTTTATTATGTATGTAACCTCTAAATCTGTCGCACAATTTTTCGGTGCATATGGTCAATTCCAGGTTTGATGGTCTTAGACTTCAAAAATTTTTTTTCGACCGCATGCAATTTTACTACCGACACTTTATTGTTACAAGCAATTCAGCTCTCATTTGAAGTCTTTTATGTAAAACGCACTATTTTCAAAGGTAATGACTTTAAAATTGCCATGAATATTGCACATTGATAACTTTAAACACCAATATAACAAAAAAGGTTTATTCAATTATTTCAGATGAAATCTGTATTCGATAAAAGTTTATGTGTAAAGGTCGGTATGCAATAACATCGCAATGCAAGGAATTGGAGGATGGGAGGGCACGTTTTCTTCCATTGCAGATCAAGGGTCTGAATTTTAAAAAAAAACAAACACCAAGTCCTTGGTGAATTAAAGGTCTTCCATAGGATGAAATTTCGATATTAAAGTCGTATATTAACTGTCTGTAGGCAGAACTAATTGACCGGCGGAGACGAAGAGGGCTACTAGTTTGCATTACGTCTCTCACAACTTAATTTTCCAACCTTTTCCACCATACTTTGGATTCACTATTAATGTCTTTTCATATAAAGTTTATGTTTTGCCACAATGGACTGAGTTTTTTTTTTTAATACAAGATTTAGGGAACTTTGAGCCGAGTGTAGTTTTCTTGACTAACCTACAATGCATTAACTTAAGAATATAAATTCTGATGTCGGGTTAACTTTCACCAGCTTAATTATTCTGACAAAAATTGTAAAATCTAGTCTCAAGGTGGACTGCTTTTGTGTACTCTTGCCTAGTTCAGAGCATACCAATTTTTAATCAAATTGTAGGGTTTGCCGTATCTACTTAGAAGAGATTGAAAATTAATATTTCAAATAATATCCGTTCCCAAAAATATCACATTATAAATCTTTCGACTTAAAACTTTTATTTAAAGCAGCACACAATCAGCGGGTTGAATGCTATTGAAGATGCTAGGTAGAATAGAAAATACTAAGTTTTATGTTTCATTGTTCAAACTACTGAAGGCGAGTTTCATCCCTGCACATCTACAAAACTCTCGACTGGGGATACGAATGAAATGTTGGTTGGTTCGCCAATAGACATCTTCATTTGCAGAGGACCAATATTTTGAATGCGAAAAAAAGGCAAAAAGCTATACAAATATACCCAGTAAAATGCATACTTATGAAATTCTATTTTAATTCCTATGCATTTTAAAAATTATCTATCTATTCATTATGCATACATTTCCGTGGAGATCCGGGTTAGAATAGGTCTTCAGTATTCCTTGCTTGTCGCAAGAGGCGACTAAATGGGGCGGTCCTTCGGATGAGACCGTAAAAGGCGCGATAAAGATCCCTCATTTCTCAAAGGCCGTAAACGCCCATCATAGACCTAAATTTGCAGCCGCTCGCCTATACATGTCCGACTTTTAAGCAAGAATACATGGATATATACATGCATTTCAATTTCAGTGTAGCTAGCTAGCTAGGCTTGTACTTCCACAAATATGGCTAGCGTGCTTCATGATGTATCGGCCGCTGCAGCTCGGTGGTTTTGCGTTCGTTTCGTGACAAGAAGGTCGCGAGTTTGACCTCCGCTCGCGCCTAACTCAAGCTAAGACATTAACATAGGTAGAGATTACTCCTATACCAAACGCTCGGCATTTAGAAACGAGAATCACGGGTCTATCGGATATGACCTTAAAATGGAGGCACCGAGTCACGGCAGGCGTTGCCACGCTAAAGAACCCTCACTGCCATGACCTGGCCTTGGACACTTTCCTAAACGTCTAAATGTTTGTGATGTCTCACATTGACTGGGACGAAAAACAAAGAACGTGCATACCAGCGCAAGGCCTTGCAGTTCACACCGTCACATACTTTCAAAAGCAAAGTTTTGTCTTCAGAATTATTTTGGCAGACTATGTAAATAAGTTGACATGGGACTGGTAAGACATGCATTGCTATGCAATACTTACATAATGCTTGTTGTATCTGAATTTACAAAGGGACTGAACAAAAGACTTATTGGCTACTTAAAATATAAGATGTTCTTCGACGATTCCAATTCATAGTTTGACGATTTTCTCAAGAACAAATTTTGGATTGATGAATAACGCCTGGTGGGTTATTTCGTTTACAATAAAACTCATAAACTCTTTAGAACAAACCAAAAATTATAAAAGTTCATTGACTTTGCACCCTAACTTCCCAATGGATACAATGATAGTTATTCAAATGAAGGAGTCATACACGGTGAATACGAACTCCTATAGGGGGACACAGTTCCGACATACTGTCACTCCTCTTTATTTTAAATTTCCCACTGGAATTGAACTTATGATTCTGACTTTTACAGCAGTTTTGCGCATAAATATTTAAATTTTCAACCAAGCGTTTTGCGACATCCGATATCTTTAGGCGTGCGATATTTTATTCATTGTAATCAAATTCTCCAATGTTTTAACACCAACTGTTATAGTCAAAATTGTCCTTTTCAAATATCAAATGTACAAAACGGTGTTGTATCGGGCCATTTCAAATTCATTAACTTTTACATCATTTGGCCGACTTTTTATAAAAACCGATTTCATGGAAAGATCAAATAACACAATAAATTGATTTCTCTTTCTTTCTTTAAGTTGTCCCCATTCTGACATTTCGCCTTTCTGTATATCTAATGAATTTCTGTAATTGTTTTGCTTCCAGTAAACAGTGTCCTTTTGTGACTATTTCGTAATTGAAATGCTGAAACTTTTTATTTCGGTCTTAAATTTTCACATCTGCTAGCATGTTTTCTTTCTTCTTGATAACAAAGGAATAACGACGATAAAGAACATGCCATAAAAGCATGCTGAATAAGGAAATACATGTATATATACATACGAGTAAATACATCTGTAATACTGATCACAAGAGGAAGGTGTGTAACGCAGACGATTGGAGCATTCTTGTCACGTGACCGATGTGCGACTGCTGTTAGTGCAAGCTTTGGTTAAGCTGTATTAGGGAACAACAAACATTATTGTAGCAGTGAACCCCATGAAGTAAGAAGGGTATTTCTTTTTCTTAATAAAATTCACTTAAAATTGAAACTTTCAATACAAAATGGTTTGGCATATTCGAGCTACCAAGTCACTATCTTGTGACCAACGAAATTCAAATTCAAAGATGAATGCATGCTTAATGTGGAACAAGTATTCACAATATATCCTTATTGTGCTAAAAATTGTTTCACTTCTGTACCTGCCTTTACAAACAAAACTTCACGGCCACATGAAGTCCCCCCCCCCCCCCCCCAATCAAATACTTTGTCCATCATCCAGTAGATTCTGCTCTGCTATATTTTATTTTCGGAGAATATAATTCTGTACAACATCCCGATAGTTTATCGATATTTACTCTATTACATAACCTATGCACAACCCAAGTCCAAGACAAGCGAGAGGATGAAGGTTGAGTTTTATGGGCATCAGATTATGAGGTTTGTTTTGAATAGAATGTGAATTAATCATTGATTTATTGCAACACCATAATCACGTTATCTTTTTAATAAAACCTCAAAATAGCAACTCTCCTGCAATTGCATGACGAGCGATTCAAACCGCATCTGTTCAGTAACCGTGCAGGTCTTTGTTAGCGACTATCCATTTCATAACAATCTTTGGCAAACCTATTTACTCCGTCATTCAATCAAATCCACCACCTCCAAAATAAAATAACCAAAAAATAATAATAAAATGAAGAATTTAAAATAAAAAATTGTCTGAAAAAGGTATCCATCTGCGTTAATTAAATTCTCTTCAACACATAATTTAACTATGCTTTAAATAAAAACGTAATTAATATTTCATCGAATGAACTTTCCATTGGATAGAAGAGATTCTGTTTTGTAAATTACTCAAAAGACGACACAGATGGGATCTTATTTTACGTTTTCCGTTCCTGTTTTCTAAAGAAAAGTTAATTAACAATTCTTTTTTCTTTTTTCAATGGCGATTGATTTTTTTCCCTTCAACAAACAAAAAATATTAATCTCAACTGAAAATATGAAGAGAGAAAAAATCCGTAATAGGATTACTGTTCAAAACTTGAATGAGGACTCTCGCTCCATAAAGACAAAAGAGAACAGTCGATAGCAATACATCGCGATTTCACTGTAATTATTTTGGTTAAGGCAGTATTATATCCTAAAATTCGCGCATCAAGACAATTTTATGATTCGTGCGGTTTGCGGTTGCGGCGAGACACACGCGTATTTTTCTTGGGGAGCTCTTTGTCGTTATTATGCAAGCACGTGGGATTTTCGGGTTACGATAATTTTCAAAAATGTAATTTGCCATATGGCGATTTTTGAATCTCAAAATATAATTGTTGTCATAATATACTTTCAGGGCATAACAATATACGAAAGTGATGACGTTTTTGAAAATAAGACCCAAGAGGAAGGAAACCATTCCTCTCCCGCTAGAAGATAAAAAATAAAAAACGGGGGGAAAAATATACCAAGAGAGGAAACAAAGGAAATGAAGAAGACCATCAAAACCTTTCTTCTCACTGAAAAACGACATGCTGTTGACGTGGTCTTTAATTTTCCAAGACAAGAACAGGAAAATCTTGGTCGCACTATGTCTCCGAGCATGCAATTAAGATTCAATAGTTGGTATTACTAAATTCTAACATCTTTTACAGACTGCTATCGATCTGATGTTAATTTCGCGGATTGGGGATATCTTGGAGGTGTCTCGTTTCATCAAACCGGGCCACTTCTTCCTCATCTTCGTTACAGCTACAAACTTAGTATTAGCCGTAATTACGCACGTAATTGTCATGGTGAAAACACAAGTGACAGAACTCTTTATTTCTCGTGATTTAGAATTTTAAATGAATTTTCCTTTGTTTTGGTTTGAATCACAACTCCAATAGACCAAGGAAAAAACCACCAGGCTAATTCAATTTCACCATCCTAGAGGAAAGCATCCCTTTACCATGTTTTTGGATCTTGTAGAATACAAGCAATGACCACGAAGTACATCTGTAGTTGCGCTGAATATTAAGTTACCAATTATTGTCGTGAAGATATTCTACATAGACCAAATTCTTGATTTCAATTTACGGATGAATCAATAGCATAATGTTCAAAGATTTTCTTCACCTACCATTTACGCGTCACCGTTGACTATGTGAACAATCCGGAAAACACAAACAATTCGTAGCATTTGACAAACTCTGGTTTTCAAACTTCCTATATTGACTTTTAAAGCTCAACTTTTATAAATATTAAGTTAAATGTTAATTGGCATCTCATGTTATCAAACAAAATAATAAATTAGTGACACAACCACAATAAATAAGCAGGGGGTATTAATTCATAAAATCAACAACCAATAGTACATGTAAATATATGTAACATTACATTTTTCACATTAGAAAGCTCAAAAATGGCCTAGTGTTTTATTGGACGACATCAGGGTTAGTTTTTGTAGCTGTTTTTCTAATGGCCGACGTCGTTACCACACTACCGGAGCACAAGCCTGAGCGGCGAAAACACCGAGCACAAGCTGAGCGGGCCGAAACACGCTGAGCACAAGCTGAGCGGGCCGACACACACCGAGCACAAGCTGAGCGGACTCGGACGACCTGTAAAGGACTCCGAGCCATGCTCTAGCTCGACTGGGTTACCGACATTCTTCCGTAATCAGACATAGTCTCGTCCATGCAACAGCCATTTTTTGCAAATTCCTCTTCACCTTCTTTTCCACTGGAGGCGACATTTTCACTCAAGTCATTTTCTTTATCATGTCCATTCATTTTTAATTTCTTTTCAAACTGTGTCCCATTTTTTTTCGAGTCCACTGATATTATCAAATCAGTTTTGCTTTTCATAGCCCCATTTTTCAAGTCCTTCATACGAGCGAGATCGCCCTTATCTTTCCAAGACGAAGCGCTTGAAAACAGTGCCTGCTTAGGCCCCGTTTCACCTTTAATACAAATGTCCTCAAATTCTTGACCGAGATTTCCCCTGCTGTCGGGAATACTGACATTTCTAGGTGTCTTAAGACCCAGCTTAGCTTTCTTTTCCTGGAATTTACTTCCGGTTGATGCGGGGTTGTGAACACTGGCATAACGCTCCATTGGGTTCAGTCGCGGAGTTGAAGTTTTCTTTTGGGCTCTCAATGGGGCAATGACTGTGTCGCTTCGGGAAATTTGAAGCTATGGACATAAGAAATATAAAATGAGATTATTTCATTGCAATATCATTTCTTTCATCTGAACAAACGAGTAAAATACGAGAAAGATATCCGACTTCTATAAAATTGTATGATATATCCCTTTTCCATACTCTACCTAATGAATATTATATTTACAACATATATATATTATTCATTATCAAAGAAATCTAGCAACATTCTAAGTTCACACTATACTAGAAAACACACAAGCTTCACAGTAACTCTATCAATATTTGCAGTGATAAAATAAGTAATGTCTGTTTTAAGTTTTTGAAGTTTCAAATTCAATACTGAAGCCTGGTAGCCAATTTTACGTCCCCAACTTTAATAAATTAAAGAATATTGAATATACATGAAATTTGAGTAGGAAAATCAGCATAGAATAAAACGAAAAGAAAAGAGTAATCAAGAAATATTGAAACTACATAATATTTGGTCAGTACAGTTATGATACAGTTAAGGAGAGCATATAGAGATCCGTATAGATAACGAATTACTATAAATGTTGTTAAGAATTATTGAACATAAATAGAAAACAAAAATACATCAAAGATAAATAAAACTTATAAAAATCAAACTTTTTAATAAAGTTTGTTCATTGATTGAAAAATGACAAAGCTAGCTCTAGGAGGGACAGACCTTCTGCCGCAACAAATATCCAGACATAATGGGTCTCTGTTTCAAATAAATTCAGAAAAATTGTTTTAAAAAAATAACATTGCAAAATTATCTGATAATTACAAATATGTCCAGATATTAAAAATGAAATTATAAAACTTGTTTAGAAAAAAAAATAAATTGCAAAATTCACTGAAATATATAAATACCACTGCTAATTAGACCTTTCAAATATAAAGCTGAATATCTCAATTTTTCCAGAAATTCATTCAGAAATGTGATCCTGTTTAACAAATCAAACGTACCCTTTTCTTTCAACACGGAAATGGCATTGACAAACATTTGTGTCAAAAATATTTCCTTATCTACTTGCAACAATTTACATATAAAGGAAAAGCAAATTTTTAAGAGAAAAATAAATTATGGCATGAAGGAAATAACAGGACAAAAATTTATTTATATCCTTTATTATTTATTTTAAAAAAAATTAATTCTATTTATTTATTTTAGATCTCTGAAGATGTACACAGCACACATGGTCACAAGTTAAGAGTTGAAGCACCATGATGTAACAGAGAGGGGGCCGGGTTTAAAAGGGAGGGGAATCCAAAAGGTTACCCTTTTCATTTTCCTCCAGATCTATTGTGGTAAAATCATTTTTAATCACCATTCTTATCAACAATGAAACCAAAGAGCAACACAATTCTAAGGTCTAAAGAAATTGTCTCCAGCTACATATGCAACTGAGTCCCCTTCATTGATGAGGACACAAGGTTCTGATGAGGTCTCCCTGTGTACAGGAAAGAATATAATTGATCAAGTGTCTTTCTGCTATGGTTTACACCTGCTCATAGCCATAAACACTGAGCATCCTCAACACAGAATGGCACCGAAAACATTCGCACGTTAAACAGTTGACTAACTCAAAACAAAATGTAGATTATGTAATATTTTACGAAATTGATAGAAAGCTCTTTTCATATAAGGTATACAAGAAGTGTTGCATGATAGATGGAATATCAGATATGCTGAACTAAATCAATCGCTTGTCAAGCTTTGTGTATATAGAGGGGTATTTCTGTTCATAAACATGAACTCTATTCAAAATAACATCAGAAATATAGATTTTCCCTATGCATATACTGTACATATCACTCAGGGCATAATTTACTGCCTATGGAATAAAAAGCTGTATTTAAATTGCCAACTTATTGGATTTGAAGTTAATTACTAACCAGCAATTTGTGTCAATTCTGACTTAAAATACACATGTGATAAATGATTTTTATGCTTGTGTAAAACTATAAATTACAGCATTTCATTCAAACACAAAAACGTGCAGATATTCTTTATGCAGGTTTTGACATAGCTTTCTGACACAATTTTTACTGTGTTGCATGCTACCATATCGTGCTCAACACACTTACAGAGGTACAAACCATCTTTATTTGAAACAACTTATGCCCAGTATTTAATATTTTCCACAAAACTGCAAAAAACAACCCCAAGCCCTGGTGCTGACATGCATTTATATAAATAAATGACTCATACAGCTATTGAACCTTTTTATTTCACAATATCCCTGGTTTCCTTTTCATCCTGATGAAAAATCAACATCTTACCTTTAGAGGGTACTTTCAGTAAGCAGAGAAGACAACAAAATAATTAACTTATACATCTAAAGTTAAGTTCATAGTTGTTGTTTTTTTCTCATGTTCAAAAATTTATCTACTGTCACATTGCAGACAAAAGAAAAAAAACTTACCACAAAATTGGCCTCTGCGGATTTCTTGCTGGGTATGCTGCGACTGGGAGTATTATTTTTAGGAGGTAGTCTAGCAGCCCGTCTGGCCTCTTCCAGAATATCACCATTTCCAAACTGGCGTCCATAATCCCCAAGAGAACTTTCTATGCTGCGATTCCATTTCGCTGGAGTCCCATCCATGACATTATCATAGCAATACAAGTTCACTACAGCAGTATCACTCATGCGACCAGACCTAGATGTGCCTCGACTGGCGTTACCATCGTGGGTAGCGGTCCGCAACTGAGCATTTCCGTTCTGCAAACGTCCGAGAAATTCACGTTCACGACTCTCGTTTAGTTTATTTATCCAGTATAGTTTTTCACTAGATTTAGAAGAGTTCACTGCCCTTGCATATTCCACATCTGTCAAATCAATTTGCCTGCTAGTAAAGCTAGTGTTTTCCCTTGGCAACACAAAGTTGTCAGCAGTGGACTTGCTTAACTGTATCACAGTTGTTGAGGGTTGTTTGCACAAGTTGGACCTCTCCCTGTCTGGTGGTGGTGTGAGATACTTGGGCTGAACACTGGCTTTCGTATGAGACCTATCGGATCTGAAGCTACTGGAATGATTACTACTCACTAATCGTGGATCACTAGGTGGAGCCACCTGCAATGGTTCCAGGTTTACCTGAGGAACACTGTTAACTTTGGCACTGACGGGTTTGGCAAGAACATGTGGAGCCTTGGCACCACTTCGTGGCGTTTTGGCACCACTTTGACTCTCGGAGTCTGAGTCACTGAAAGGAATAGGTGAGGTAGCCACGTCCACGACCGTGTTGGATGGTCTCGGGACCTGAACCACTATACGAGATTTCGCACTTTCTGGTTTGTCCATCTGAGCTGTATCTATTTTTAGATGATCACTGCTCTCCTCCATGAGAAATGCTGGACTTGGGGCCTCTCCTACCACGAAACAAATGATAATACAATGATATATTATTAATGCTACTCTTCACTTCCAGAAACTCAATACATATTGAATATTGATGAACTTAATTGTACATACTGATTGATTAACTGATCATTTCAATTTCTTTCCACCAATGTATGAAGATAGCATATTTTAAAACTTCTGAAAACAAATTGATCTGTATCGCCAAAATAATCAAGTACTGCTTTTCATTTCATTTAAACCAGTTATTAATTGATTTTATCTTACAGCAATCAAGCTTAACAAAGTCGACTTTGCATTTTGGCAGAGAGGTGTAGATTAAACGGTAACTAATCCGAACCCCTGGCATGACAAACCTTCATCAGAGTAAGCGTCTTGCCCCGAGTAAAAGTCAGCAATGCTGATCTTGGTCGATTCCTTGTTTGCAATGGGTTCCTTTTTCACCGTTATCTGGGGTAACTCTGAGAAGTCTCCCTCACTCTCATCAGAAGTGTCATGATCCTCCTGCAAACAGTTCTCTACTTAACACACATTTACAAAATATAAATCTACATATATCTTATCTAATGAGAAGCTTGATCGTAAATATCATGCTCCTTTAGATTCCGTAACGGCATTAGGTGAAATAGTCTTAACGCAAACAGGTAAAATGAGAAGAAAAAAAAAGCTTACTGACCAGGGACTTTAACATAGGTTACACAATTCCTACAGTACATTTGTATTCACAAAGTAT
Organism: Ostrea lurida; assembly: GCA_903981925.1. Taxonomy (NCBI): domain Eukaryota; kingdom Metazoa; phylum Mollusca; class Bivalvia; order Ostreida; family Ostreidae; genus Ostrea; species Ostrea lurida. The sequence goes on along the minus strand of CAJDSM010012891.1, from coordinate 28,119 downwards.
TACTACATGCAAAAATTATACCCACAATCAGATAATCCTTGCTACTTCATTTCTAAAGTTGAATCGGTGACAGAAGATCACACTCTCCAGGCCGAGGAGAGAATGGACTGGTTGCTATGATGTGGGGAAATGTCAATATTAACTGGTCACTTAACAATTTCCACCTTCTCACCTGGAGTTATAATTGATGTTAGGATAACGCACTCTGGAGTGGGTAGGTACAGAAGTAGGTGTATTAGCTATATTTATCAGGAGAGAGGGGAAAATTGACACACTTACAGGTAAACCAGCGTGGACTTACATGAACACCATTTACTGGAGAAGCCATCGAGGAATCTTGGTCGTCGACAACTTCTGACGTCGTGCGGCACCGGACAAGTGGTGCTAACATAAAACATGAACACATGACCAAAATTAGATACAACGAATACACAACTGGTGATGTAATATATAAATCAATCATACCTGGGAGTTTGAAGAAAATGATTAGAACTAGACATATATAAATATATACCTGGGTGACCTGCTATGGCTGCAGCGTGCCACGCTCCACACTCCACGGCTTGGATGGGTCTCAGCCCCTTGTTGAGGTGAAATGGTAACCAGAACTTGGAATTGGAGGGTTTATCAGGCCGAATAACATGACTGTTCTTTCCCCAGACAAAAAGATCACCATTCTCTACAAAGGAAACCAATGTCTTCTTTTTCCCACAAACAAGATTATGTTGTCACACTTGGCTTTATCAATCTACAGAAAGAGATTTTTTTTTCTTGTGGTGTGCTTGCCAATAGATCCTCAATTACTTTTCTTTCCATAAATTACATGCACTAACAGCTGTTTAATAGTGAATTCAACACTCACTCAAATATTCACAGGCAATACGCCTCATGTCTACGAAGCCTATATAAAATGACAGGGTTTGCAGTAAGTTCTTAACACCTATTGAAATAAACAAAATTCGAGTTATAGATTTTATCAGAATCTCAGTTCTTTGAATATTAAATGTTCTGTCCTGTCTTGATCCAATTTATTAAAAAATTGTAAGTTTAAGAAAGAATTCAATAAAAGGGTTATTTCACATCCGTGTTAGCTTTTAATTTTACGGATGAAAGTTGAACAGCCTTTATTCAAAAGAACATTTATGTAGTGTAATCATAGAAAGGTGGGGTGGTGCACAAACTAAATAAGATTTCACTCAGTTGTGGAAATCAATTCTATCTCAATTCTAAAAGCTTGTTGTGATAATCGAATTATTATCAAAATAGAATAGTGAATGGGAAAAATTTAGAGTATGAAATCAGAGAGTCTCTTTTACAGTCCCCACAATACCATTTAAATCGAGAGTCAATGCTTCTCCCCGAATCCCGCAGAAAACCCCTGAACGTGAAGAACGGCAAACCAGTTACGCCATCCTCTTATGCTCTTTTTATCTGACCACAGAAGAGAGCCTCAGCCATTGTGATTGAGAACACAGAGGATTATTAGTTATATCCGATAGTTTCATCATGATTAATAGTTCCGTCCCAGAGTGCACAACACTCGAGTTGGAAATCTGATGTTCGGTATCTCCAGCCTAGCCAATGTTTTTTTCACTTAGATAAAATCTACCCACTAATTGATAGTAAATGAATTGCTCTCAATTAGCATTGTGGTATGCCATTGATTGGTGATTTCTGGTTTTCTATGCATTTACTTAATGGATGGATGTATAAAAGATAGCCACTAATCAAGTCAGCGTTGGTGATGGTTTGTGATAAATGAGCTGAAATTCACCACCTTATTACGCAGGAAATGGATGATGAAAACAGAAGATAGAAAGAAAGAATAAATAAAACCAAATATGCATGAAAAATCTGTTATCAATATTTGTTTACAAATCTATCACGGAATTGATGTTCACTTTGTACGGCACTCATAAATGACAGATATAAACATGACTATTCAATTATAAAGGGTGGCTTTCTGTTCCAACTTTCACATTTTCAATTGTCAAAGCTCTAGATGCAGTGCTGATTGTAATTACGGCACTGTCTTTGCTTTGCTGGGCTTACAATTGTAATGGCTGATATCAAATTAATACTTTTACTTTAATCAAATTTATATCCTTTTGCAATTACCAAATCAAATCAAAGCCAACTATTTTCAATATTTTTCATTAGAAAAATCCAATAATTTGCATTAGATGCTTTGCACATAAAAGGAGGGTCTTTAAAAGGTTTAAGCCCATGTTTATTTTTTTCAATACTTTTATAATGCTACAGATAAAATCAAAGTACCAATTACCAACAAGGGTTATAGAATCATTAATAGATTAAAGTCACCTTCCATAACTCAACAAATATTGTTTCTTTTCCTATGTCAGTATCACTTTATTTGACAAACAGAAGGTGGAGTCATGTCATCCCCTTCAAATAGCCATGCCGAGTCTACTAGTGCTCTACGAGTCAAAGGTCCGGTCGTTTTAATATTCATAATCAAATCAAACATTGTCTCTTTGGTGGTTGCTATCCAGCAGCCGATGATGTCGATGATAACAATGACAGAGATCAGACGGAAGCGTAGTAATACCTTGGTACAGTCGATCTCCTCGATATGAAATATGCGAGAGATCAATGGACTCCTGTTTATTTCAGTCCAGGCTTTAATCTCGGAGTGGACTGTAAACGGTCATAGTAACACAACGCATTGCAAGCTTTAATACAGCACGTCCTTCCTGAGGAATAGTACCAAAGTACTATACTAAGTCATTTACATGTACCGAACTAAAATACCATGAGCAAAAACCTCGTGCATCAAATGATATTCTGCACGAGTTATAATCTCACAAGATGGTTGCATTCACACAGCGAGGATGAAAAACTTGTCGGACAGGAATCGTCACCGTGGACTTTTATTTCAAGTTTTTAATACACTATACTGCCACCTCTCTTTCCTTTTATAATCATTCTATAATTAATGAATTGACAAAGTCATTAGATTCAGCCTTTTAAGAATCACGATAAACAGAAAACATCTATGCTATTCATTGTATACACTCCATGCTATGATACAATATCAGATGCTTGTAATTGAAATGGGATTGCACGAAACTAAATAAATCTTTGCAAACAAAATCCATTGACATGCATATAAGCACGCTGTACTCAACCAAATTTCAGTTCTGTAAAATTTAGTGTGGCCCAAGATTTGGTTTATGCTGTCTAAAATGGACCCATATTTTCTCAAATGCAATCGTTTTGTTTACACATTATTACCACATGTAAAAGAGAAGCAGCTATTTCTAATATTTTACGAAAATGACAGCAAATACATTTTTGTTTCTGTTGCATTTGTCCCTATAAAAGTTATATTGTGCCTGAGGCAATTCGCTCTAAATTCACCTACATAATAGGCTATATTCAGGGGCCATCATTCAAGGTTTTTTCTTTCAAGATTTGACAAAAAAAGAAAAGCAATGCCCGCACTGAGTGTGAACATCCATATCTCTGTCTAGAACCGTAAGTCAGAATTGGAATCAAATCTCCGACGTCTCTGTTGTACGTCCTGTTTTTGCATCCCCTTCTGGCCCCAAGATCATAAACTGAGAATATGGACTCAAGTCAAACTTTTTATTGCTTATACCTTAAGATTATAGCACTCATGTTTAAAAACACTGCAGGTTTTTAAATAGAAACCAAATGCAAACATAAATTGGAAAAAAATTATTTGTTCATGAAAATTACTTCAAAAGTTAACTGGATTTAAAATTTAGACTAAAGACTGTTCTCAGTGGTATGTATATAGCTGAGACAACCTCAGATTCTGCCATAAGTCGACACCAGAAGGCTGGAATTTCTCACGTAGGCGAAATATAGGGACTGAATAAGGCTTTCGGTACTTTACTGTGTATTTGTTGATTGTGTATCGGTACTGTATATATAGCTATCTGGGCTTTATCTTAACATCCTTTAAGAAAGTTACATGGTCTTTAGAGCTCAGAATAGCTAGAATCTACTGTAGATTCCATGTTTCACTTTTCAGTTTAAACATATCAGAAAGCTGGGAGGTTTTTAAATATGCTAGAAATCGATTTTCTAGTAATTAAATAGTTCAGCTGCTACTTCATTTCAAATTTCAAAAGTATATCAGGACAACTTCATCAAATCTCAATATAACATTATCAATACGGTAGGATATTCAAGTGAACTAGATGTATCAAGTGCCCCCCCCCCCCCGGGTCGTATTGCTCACCTTGGCCCTTTTATTGTTCAGCTAATGTGTACTTTCTAAAAGATTTTTTCCCAGTCTTTATTCCCATGAAATACTTTATCTCCATACTGTGGTCCCAACCTAGCCATGACACATCACTGAACATGAAATCACACAATATGGGGATGCTTCAACTCTTAAAAAGAATATTTCCAAAACTTGTGATTTTTCCGTTCATTGGTATATAAAACTTTGATCCCCTATTGTGGCCCCATCCTACTCTCGGAGTCCATGACTTGAACAAACTTGAATCTACACTATCTCAGGATGTTTTCATGCAAATTTTTAACTTTTTTGTCCCAATGGTTTTTGAGAAGTATTTGCCAGTAAAACTTTGTTCAAATCATGGCCCCTGGGGTAAATCATGGCCCCTGGGGTAGGATAGAGCAACAACAGGGAATCAAACTTTGAATCTATATTAAGTAAGGAAGCTTTCTTGTATAGCAATGTCTCCAAGTCTCGTATCATCTCGCGGTCCCCTTTGTTTCAGTAAAAATGCATGCACGGAGCTAGATTACGTATACCACCTTAATAATGAAAGATATAAAGTACAAACCTTCCAAATTCTACCACAAAAACATTCAAGATACAATAATTTTAGATGCCTGACTTCAAAGTGAAATAAAAATGAAGATTCAAAAGGCGATACATGACCAAATCTCAACATGACCAAATCTCAACAAAATCTGCAAGATTTCAAGAAATGTTTACAATTTGCCCATTTGCTTGTAAATAGCTTAGCTCAAGCCATGGCCATGTCAAATCTAAGGTGTAAACAATGGTAGTGATTGCTCCTTTGCCAAATGCTCAGCATTTGGAAGTAAGAATCACAGGTCTTTCAGATATAACCTTATAATGAAGGTTTCGTGTCACGGCAGGCGTTGGCACACAAGAAAACCCTCACTGCTATAGCCCTGAGCGCAAAGTATAGGTCTAAATTAGTGGTACTACACTTACAACTGGCAATGCGAAATATTCTTGATGAGATCCATGCCCAGCTCTAATTGCTGTACAACATGTTTAACATTTCTGAGGATCATACCTGTAAGGGCCGCACTGTAGCCCCAGCTCTGAGGATCATACTGTAAGGCCGCACTGTAGCTCAGCTCTGAGGATCCTACCTGTAAGGGTCACACTGTAGCCCAGCTCTGAGGATCCTACCTATAAGGGCCACACCTGTAGCCCAGCTCTGAGTCTGAGGATCATACCTGTAAGGGCCCACTGTAGCCCAGCTCTGAGGATCATACCTGTTAAGGGGCCGCACTGTAGCTCAGCTCTGAGGATCCTATCTGTAAAGGGTTCCACTGTAGCCCAGCTTCCTGAGGATCCTACCTGTAAGGGCCACACTGTAGCAGCTCTGAGGATCATACCTGTACAGGGCCCACACTGTAGCCCAGCTCTGAGGATCCTACCTGTAAGGGCCGCACTGTAGCATTCCCCAGCCCCTATCTGTACAACATTATTCTTCAACTCCGCGTGTCGTAGTTTCTTTGGAGAACTTTGAAATGTGACCGTGTTGCCTAGCCCTAGCTGTCCATCAGAACCATTACCCCAGACATATACACTCCCAGATCCTGTAAAAGAAGATATCATTATACGTACTGCATAAGTATCAAGCATTAGTAAGTCATATTGTAACTAAATATAACTGACCTGCATCTTAATGTACATGCTTTACTATGTTACATAAAAGATCAAAATTACATACTGATGTTTATTTAACGGACAAGATCTACAACATTGTACAAAAGTGATGGGCCATGAAGTATTTCATTTTGATGTTAAACTGCATGACAGAGATCAATAAGATTACACAAAAATGGGGTGTAATTACACATGTGTGAGGCTAACAAACACCAACGACTTCATGTCAAACACAGCTTCTGTATAGATATCAAATTACACTCACTGTTGGAGAAACTCTGAATTCCTGGCTGCCTATTGACTAATAACAAATATCTATATCCACGATGAAATCATACACAGGGAATTAAGAAAATCAGCGCGTCCACAGTTTGACCTCTAAGAGTAGACTATATCTTTTGATTGTTTAAATGCCGTCTGGCTTTAAAAGTCTATCATATGATCCACGCAAAAGTACGCAGAATTAAAATGATGGGATCAGAGATTTTAAACTCCTCATTAATTTACAGAGAGGTAAAATTGCAGGCAGTGGTTGGATTAATTTGCGGATTATCACCCACTACGGTTCGCCAGAATGTGTAATTATAGCCGAGCAAATCAACCTCAAAATTATAATCCATCCCATTTATAATTCATATTGCACCACAGAAATAATTTTCAAAGAAGGCAATGATCTTGTAAGCAGTGAATAACAGCAAACAAAGGAATATTTGTTTGAAATATTCAAAATTAATAATAATAAAAAAAAAAATAATAAAAAAAACAAAAAACAAAACAAGAACTTCAAGGTTACAAATTGATGGTAGCTGCCCAAGATTTTATTCTGCTTTTTGAGCAGTGGTCGCACATGTTTGATGGTATCTTCATTTGCATTATATCTACATTGCCATCAAACAAAGAGACACTATAAAGGATTAATTCAATGCTTGAATAGCTATTTTTTAAAAGGTACAAGAATATTTCTTGTGGTACAGACTCCTGAAAGGCCTCTGATGTTAGGAAGGGCCCTGAGAATTAATAACATGTCATCAAAAGCTCTAGCTTATCACCCATCTATATCATATATTATAAAGCACATCAATGGTTATTTAAAGCACTCCATTAAATAGATTTATCCCAGATCTGTAGTTAATCTTCAAATTAACCCAGGTAAGTGACAGAACATGCTCTGTTTGGGATATTGCAAGGGAAAAGAAGGAATATTGTCACAAGTGTTTTAACACGAATATTTCTATCTACCGTCTTCCTATTGTGTAGGGAGGGCTCCATTATAAGATTTGACGCCATTTACCAAGTTATGATGACAATTTTGGATTGTCAGTATGACACCTGGTGGACATTAAAGTCCTGATTTAACGCCAATGATCCCCACGACATAACAAAGCCCCTGAAATACGAATTCAAATTATCTGCCTCTGCGTTTATTCGTTTTATAGATTCGAAACTACATTATCAACCTGCATTAAAGCGTATTAGAGATGTTCAGGTGCTTATGCTTCATTAAAATTAAAACCATCGTGTACGTATACAGGCCAGGTTTCCCTGTTCGTTGCTATACAGATACAGTCCTCATGTTTCATAATCAGTTATTCATGGACAACACATCTAACTCAATGATTATTCGGTCAAGCACGCCCATTCAAATGCACACACTATTCAGACCAATCTCAATGAAAACAAATTCTACCCAATGATGCAGGGGGAAAAAAACCCACATACAAAAGCTAATATCCGATCTGCTACATTGAGTAAGGACCAATGGGAAATAAATTTTCATAAACTCTAGCCATATGTGTGCAGTACTGAAACTGCAGTCATTTTCCCCACCTAAGCGGTGCAGCCTAAATGCCTAGCAGTACCTTGGGGACAGCGGTGTCTAAATGTTTCAATTGTTTTCATGATGTAATCTTTGATCTATACTTCTGATATAGTATGGCTGTTATATGCCAGAGAAACTGACACTATCCCCATAAACATCTTATTTTTTGGCTCATTATTTCAAAGTAATTGGGATCCATTTTTATAGGGAAATAAATGGCATGGCATTATGTAATCAAGTCCTTTTCTCCTATTAGCTAATGGATGGACCTTATCAGAAAACCCATCCTGCTTTGTGCTTCATGCAGAGGAGTCGTGGTCTTTATAAAAATTATAAGAATCAAACTATTTCCCCTTATTTTAGGATTAGGCTGCTCGTCCCATGACAACAATATCAATAATGAAGAAATTTGCAAATTAAATTTGATGGGTGTGAAATTTTGCTGTCATAACCTCATCATATTACGACACTAATTATACAGATTGCTTACAAATTATGATATTCACACACACAGACACACACACAATCTTTCAATATACAAAATCATATTTTGACAATTTTGCAACACACACATCTTTATCAAGAATAATTATACTTATCTCCCCCCCCCCCCCCCCTCCCCTTCACCCTATAACCCCAAATAAATAGCGTACATTAAAATAAAGGAATGACAGAGACTGTCCATTTCATTTTTATTGAATTGCCTATCAAATGATGGACAGTATTGGACGACAATTGTTTGTGGTGAAATGTGACATTTCTCCGCGGTCCGAACATTCTGACCACTTCTGGCTGTCAGGATTACTATTCACGACGACTGCTCTTATGTCCCTCCACAATAGGAGAGCTTTCTCAATCCTCGTCGCATTGTGCCCACCCCTTTCAGGGGATCATTTTCCCACCATCCACACGTAATTTGGCCAGGTCACACAAAGAATGGTGGGAGTGATGAAGGGAGGGATGGAAACTCCCTCGCTGTGCAGTGAAATAATGACCGCGCTGGAAAGCCATCCGTGATATATGGAGCAAAATTCTGATAGCGAGCTCCTAAAATCAAACCTTTGAATCAAGTTCTAAATCACACAACATAATTTCTATCCCCCCCCCCTAAAATTTCCAGCTTTATTCATTTGGTAAATTCTGTATAATCTATTACTACCACAGTGCCATTTTCAATACATATTCTTTATTGTATGAGAATTTAACCCCCAATTGCATTTCAGTATATCCAATTAAATTTTCACACTTCACTGGTTTGAGCTATATTCATTAGCACTGCCACCACCTTAAAATAAAATTGCATTTCTCAGCATCAGTTCCACTTCAGCATCAGTTCCACTCCTTTGGAGGATTTAAGACCTATCAAGGCAAATTATTCTTCAATAAGGCAACAAATAAAAGAAAAATTGTATAGGCATGAAATCTGGCAAATTGATATGTCAATAATTTTAATGGTTGTAAACATGACAATTGAATTTTAAATATTAACGATATGAATAATAAAGTTCTTAAACTTGGTTATTATGAATTTGGAGATTCTTTTGAATAGGCCCAAAAAATAGCACCCCACCAAAAATACCCTTTTACTATATATAGGGTATTGTTGACCCACCCTATAATCGTGAAATATTTCGGAAATCATATTGCCTTCACTGACCACAACATTTCTCCAACATGAGTGTATGAAGGTTTGCATGAATCTTTTGTTAACAACATTGTCATGAGTAGCTCTAGGTTTTAATTCCGAGTCTGAAATTCTTCAATAAAAGAATGATAAAAACCACAATGCTATAAATACAGAGCGCAACAAAATCACGAGGGCCATTTTTGTTATTCATTCCTTCAGAACCTACAATCTGTGCCATATCAACCCAAGTCTAATGACATTTTTATGTACTCAAATTGTATCACAAGAATAGAAAATGAGCTTCTTGACTTTTTCCATTTCTCCCCATCTGTGTTAATTTTCCCCTTCAAATTGGCAGCTGTTTTGTCGTCATTGCCTAATATGAGCAACGTGAATTTAGCAGCTCAAATGTAAGAAAACTTTAAGTGTCCATTAGACTGACAGTTTGAGCTGTTCAAAACACGGTAATGGTCCCTCAGAAGATTTCCTTCCAAGACAAGGAGGCGATTCTTCCCGGGAAAGCAGAGATTTTATTATCCAGGAGACCGTTCGGAGGGAAACTTGAACACAGTACAGACTCGCCCCAGGGCTAGATAAAGCTTGTGTCATAAAGCCAGAAAATTCGAATCCTAACAGGAAGATTACGCTGTCGCGGGCTCTATGGAGACGTTCAGGAAGCTGTACACCCGTAGACGATGCCTTCTCTACAGAAAGGTTATCCATAATGGAACAACCACAGCCGTTTTTCTTTTCTCTGTTTTCCCAAGAAGTATCCTACTTTTTCCGTCTCGTCTACTTTTTCCATCTCGTCTATTCGATACATGACCATAAAGGAGTAGAAAATTTTTAATTCCTATACTTGTTAGATTACTCAAAAAGACTGAAAAACAAAAAAAATCTGGAAAACTATAAGAGATATTTTTCCCCCGAAAATTATTGAAAAGCATGCAATTTGTTTATTGAGAAGCTAAGATGCAGTATTTGTATTAAAAATGATATTTCCTGCGAGACCATGGCCTTCACAAGCCTGTCCAATCAGACTTAGATCCTAACTAAAGCTTCTACAAAATGTAATCAAAATCCAACAAACAAATGAGTTTATAGACAAGTAGTACTACTTTATGTCTACATGGTCTTATTCCTGACTGGCCAGGACCTTGAGGGACCAATATGGGTTATATGCAAGATTTACCTGAAAGGTCTATAAAAATTCATTGAACAATTACAAGACATGAGCTTCTAATCAACAATACCTGAATCACCTTGACCTTCAATATGTAGATGTGTTAGGTTTGATCAAAATCAGCTGAGCAATTAAAAAAAAAAGAAAAAAAGCTCAGATACACAGATGGACAAAGTGGCACCTAACTTCTTCCCACCAATACATACAAAACTTAGAGATGATTAATAAATATTACTAATACTTCAGTGAGATTTTTTTTAACAGACTAACATTTCATTTTCCTAGGTCTAATTTTCAATTTTTTTTTTTACTTTAATACAAGAATAACACCTGCATTCACTGAGAGACCAAACATATACTCTGCCAAATCAACTTAGAGATAATTCAAATTACTGATGGCAAACTGCTCGCTCGTGAAACAGGAAGATCTGGTAAGCATGGATGGCTTCCATACAAAAAAAAATCTCAGACATGTTAAATTAACCTTTAATTCTCCTTCATTAACAAAGGTGATATAGATGTCAAAAAAGTGCGAAGCTCAACAAAACAGGTCAAAACACTTAGGGGTTCCCACAAGGAAATTTCAAAGAAACTGCCAGACGAATCACTGTGTTAAATTGCAATTTTCCTTGAGAATGTTTATGCAAGATATTCATATTTTTCAATCTAATCTATTGCTTATATGAATTCTGATTCCAGTGCATGTGAATTATGTTAGGAAAAATCTAGCAGGCTATTGAAATTGTATTTGATCTTTTTTTTTTTTTTTATTCCCCGAGGATCTTTTTCACCCCAGGAACTTACTTCTGTTGATGCTTTTTTAATGCATCTTGTAAAAATTTAAAATCACTGACAGTTTTTATAGAATTGTAGTGATCATATTTTGTAAATGAAAAGTCTTCTCCGTTCTCCAAGAAACATTCAATATTTACATCGATTCCTGGTGTACAGGTTGCACTTCATAAAACAACACTAATTCAATAATAAACCGAGATATTACCCAGAAATAAGATTACCATACATTTGTATACAAACGATTCCAACAGTCAAATTGAGTCCATACATTGTCAATCCTGGGTTAACTTCCAGAATGCATAATTTCCCAAAGGGCCTCAAATTTTGACAGAAACTGTACTTGATCTTCGCACGGGCCATTAACAGGTTTGCCAAGGGTCTATAGGGGTGACTGAAAGTCGGTATACAAACTGACACTTCTTGTGATGCTTAACAAACAGATATAGGATAGAATGCATCAACAATTGAATTAAGTGAACCCAAAGTGTTTGGTATTCAACCTTCGACTTGATCGCTTGCTCCTAGGGTTACAGACTCTAACCTTTAGAAACGTGGAACTTCTTGGAGAAATCTCACTTTTAAAGAGGTACTGTTCACACATTTTGCAGCAGCTTTCACTTAATTCTTGCATTTTTCAGTATCAGAAATATTTCTTTTACCTAGTATTCCCATTATGTGCATAAAATATTGATTTCTCATCTCCATAAAAGAGTTGGGAGCAGTATAGTTCCTACTCACAGAAATGATAAAGTGTCAAGAAATGAAGAAATCAACTCACAGGAAAGTAAAATGGCCTTGCCACAGGATTACATAGGTGGAAAGGCAGATGAACATGACCAAAATCGCATCCATCATATTCCTGTATTAATCAAATAGGACGAGTCAGATATTTTTGCATAACATGGTCAAGTTTGATACCTATGATCTGAGATTCCTGAATGATACATATATTTGTACAATATATGAAAGTTCAACCAATAAAGAGAGCTTTAATCAAGGATTTTAAAATAAGTCTTTTTGAAAGGATCTTTGGTACCTGATACTAAAGAAGTGCTACGGAAATCTAAAATAGAAAGGACTTGCACACGTTTGAAAGTGAAGAAAATGGGTTTTACTCTGTGGATCTTGATTCTATCTCTCCTTCCATAGTTTCTTTCTTCCAATCACTATAAGATATAGCTTTTCACATAAAAATTAGAAAGATGTCTTTTTTTGTATCTGTACATCATGTACTATAACTATGTGAAAGTTCAAATAAAATGTAATAAATAAAAAAAAAAAAAAAAAAAAAAAAAGAAAATGGGTTTTATTGTTCAGTAGTAAACAGGAAGATTGGGTCGTGTGATGGAGGCAAACAGACAGATGGACAGTTGAACTTCGATACTCTCTAAACACTGGATATTCAAATTTCCATGCGCTATGTCGAAGTGATTCAGAAGTCTCACCTACCTATTTTCTAAATAATTACCTTCGATATTTTGAATCCACGGATATCTTCAGGTTTTTTTTTCGGTCCCATCGAGTTCAAGACAGACAGATATATATATTATATACAATGTGATGCATGGTGAAACAGCTGACAGACAAATGGACAGAGGTGGATCAACATACCGACTGGTGGACAAAGACAGAAGAATAGACAGATGGACAGAGGTGAATAAACAGACTTGTGGTGGTGATAGAAGGATAGATAAATGGTCTGAGTTGGATAAAAGGACAGACAGATGGACAAAGACATAGACAGAAGGATAGACAGACAAATAGATGGATAGAAGGTCAACAAAGAAGTAAATAGTATAGACCGATAGACGGACCCAGAGAAGTGGATGGATAGAA
>CAJDSM010012891.1:0-14941 GCA_903981925.1 Ostrea lurida | reverse complement strand
GTGGATAGAAAGACAGACAGATGGATAGAAAATAGACAGATGGACAAAGAGTAGACAGAAGAAGACAGACAAATAAGATGGATAGAAGTCAACAAAGAAGTAAATAGTATAGACCGATAGACGGACCTAGAGAAATGGATGGATAGAGGTGGATAGAAACATAGACAGATGATAGAAAGATAGACAGATGGATAGAAAGGATAAGATGGATAGAAAGATAGACAGATGATAGAAAGATAGACAGATGGATAGAAAGACAGACAGATGGATAGAGGTGAATAGAAAGATAGACAGAGATATAAAGATAGACAAATGAAATGGCGGACAATATGGACAGAGGGGTGGATGACAGATGGAGAGAAGCACAATATAGAAAAGTATATAAAAATATGTATGCAATTAATGTCAAACAAGTTTTGTGCTGTATGACATTTTCTTTCTTTTAAAAAAAAAGTATTTACTACTATTGTATTGGAGTTTATCTGAAACTTTGAAAATTCCACTTGATGACATAAACTATGTATTCATTTCTGAATCATACTAATAAAATAGTACTACACTGGAAACACCTCTGGTTAGTTTTGTATACGGTGCATGGTAGTTACTGTTTTACTCAACAAAAACTAAAAGCAGTCGAAGTTGTGTAAAAAGTGGCGGGACCCGCTTTAAATAAAAGTCAGTTTGCAAAGTGTTTGTATACGTTTTCATTTTAAGTCTTAGGCTAATTCTTATATTCACACATTCCACAGTGAGCAACTTTCACCTACATATCTTCAGATTTTTAATCATTTTGATTTTAGAATAAAATATTTGCAAGTCAACAATTGCCCAACTTCAAAATTTTACAAATTTTCTCTCCGCAATTAAAATATCCTCTCTAATATTGAAATATAATTTATGCAGAGTTGGTTGATACAATTCTTTCAGTCTGTCAGAATTGCCCACTTTTGGAACCTTTGCATTTAAGACAATGAATGTCTAAAAACTGAAGTTAGGAGGTCATCACTGACAAATCAAAATCCCACAAACCATCATCGTTTCACTGCAAGAAAACTCAACATGTTCCCCAAACAATTGCCATTTTACACACCCGATCATTCTTATTCGGAGTTTCATTTCGTATATCATTTTCTTCATACCATACTTAGTACAGAATGTCGGTCAATCATCTCACATATCAACAATACCAAACTTTTTTTATTTTTGATCACATATATCAGATATTACAGTAGTAGAGACAAAAAACAAATAAGTGGCTGAAAATATGTGGTTTTAAGAAGAAGAAGAAGAAGAGAGAGAGAGAGAGAGAGAGAGAGAGAAGAGAGAGAGAGAGAGAGAGAGAGAGAGAGAGAGAGAGAGAGAGAGAGAGAGAGAGAGGAAAACAATTGATTCCACCTGTTCCACTGGGCATCGTTTTTCTTTTCACCATTTTTATATGAGATAAATTTTTGTGTTTCATAAAATAGTTTCATGTGTGATATTGCTGCCTGCAAGTTCAAGGATTAAACAGAATTTTTCCTAAATGGTTTAGCAGCATGTCGAGATACTGTTTCGACCGTTTTAGTTGTTTTTTTTGTTGTTGTTGTTTTGACTGGTTTAGTAGTCTAATCAAATTGAAAGGGTCAAGAAAGGAGAGTATAAGCTAGAGTTATGGTTCTTGCAAGTTGCATGCCTTGACAAGCACTAAAATATGCATCTGCATTATCATATTCAGTTTCAGTTCTGCTCCATAAAATTTCACCTTGTTACATTTCTTTAAAGGACAAACATATTATGATTGTTCTACTTTCACTCCTGTGAGATTTTTTATCCCCAAATTAGTTCATAGGTTACAGTGGGCACATTTAATAGTAATAATTAAGTTTAAATGCACCCCCAACTTCCTGGCATTTCATGATTGTGTGTCTGGTAGCGAATGAGGCAATGGGGATATACCCCCCATAAATGGCCTGCTAAAGTGTCAATGACATAATTTTTTTTATCTGACCCAAACAGAAAAAACTTTGTCAGCCGAAAAATGCAGCTCGACAATCATAAATGTGCATCAGTGGGAGAGATCATTATAGGCTTAACCACGCTGAACTGTAAACTGTCAAGGCCTGACACGTTATGTAATCACAGACAATGCATCCGTAACCTGATGAGAGGGATCCATGCCCGAATCGCCTGGCAGGGTCGACGTTAACAATCCGCACCCCTGTCTTCTCCATGTGCACATTGATTGCCTTAGTAATCTACGACGGAAGATGCGAAAGGCGATATGCAAAAATGTACTTTCCTCCAACTACCCCTTTGAAACCAATGTTAGTTGTCCATAGTAATTAAAAGCAATTTTTGCTCTTTTACAATAATTTTTGCACTGCAGTCTCATTGGCTTAGAAATTTTCAATGCTGAATTCTATAAGTGGCGGTTTTAGGTAAGTATAATGACATAATTTGGATAGAAATGGGATATGCATATGATACCCATGTTCAGGACATTACAAAGACTCAGACTGACACCAGACCTGAAAAATTGCAGGCCATTAATTTTAATGAGATTCGATACTGACAACTGAAGTGGGCAAGTTAATTTTGGTCTAGAAAAACGCACATGTAGAAACACTACTAACTACTGCCGATATATGAATGCA
Organism: Ostrea lurida; assembly: GCA_903981925.1. Taxonomy (NCBI): domain Eukaryota; kingdom Metazoa; phylum Mollusca; class Bivalvia; order Ostreida; family Ostreidae; genus Ostrea; species Ostrea lurida. The sequence goes on along the minus strand of CAJDSM010012891.1, from coordinate 12,308 downwards.
TACAATTTTAATGAACTGAAACAGCTCAATACACACATGTACTCATTAAGAAAACAAGAAAGGAGTTTTCAACATTTCAATGAAATCATCATAATACATTATAAATGTAACTATCATTCTCTTCACAAAAACTTAAAAAAAAAAAAAAAAAAAAAAATTACATAAAAAAACCGTCCAACACCTGCGTGCTACTTAAGCATACAATATACATCTCTATCAATGTCTAGGTTAGGAGTGAAAATTTTCAATATTAAGAACATTTAATCACACTATCATAGCTGCCAAGTTAAATCGGCAGTTTTTTTTGTCTTCATATGTTCCAATCCAATAAAATATTTTGACCAATGTCCAAAAGAAGTATTGCCAGTAGTTAGAATATTAACAGTGCTCCGGAAAAAAAAAAAAATTGCAAGATGTTTGTCTCAAAATGTTAAACAGATTTCCTAATGGTTCCAACAATTTCATAGTCATTAATCCCAGTTAGCGACTAAACGCTTTTCAAGAGTGTCAGTTTTCAAGTTGGTCTTTAGACCGTTCTCTCTGCCTCTGCTCGCAATATGGGTACACATTAAAGGGCGGTGACCCAAATGGCGTATGATAAATATCCCTCTAAATTCTCAGACATACATTTCACCTGGGAGCATTAAAACAATAGATGGATGTACATTTCGTGACCCTAAAACAGCGCTGTCAGACTGATTTCATTAGCCGACGGGTTCCCCTCCCCTCCCCGTTATTAGCACCGATAAATGTTGTTAACAACATTCTATGGCATTAGTCATAGACAAGAGTAAGGGGCCTGCATGATGCAACTTCTGAAGGCCTTGGCTGGCAGCTTATGAATAACATATAAGCAAGAATGAAAAAATGAGAAAACATGGCAAATTATGCATCATACAAAGCCTTTTTATGGTTTAGCATAATCACACGAGATTTTTCCCACACTTTAGTACTTGTTATGATCCAGCATTTCAGATAATTTAATCTTGCAAGATAATATCTTAAATTCTTGACCCAAAACATAATTAATAAGATAAATTTTTATTTCTTGACCCAGTGACAAGTCTTTTAACTGCAATGTCAGGGATTTGTAGAATTTTTCTATTCTTTCTTTTTTTACTTCAACAAATGAAAAAAGATGTGGCAATCTTGACTCCACAATCATGGCACAATATTTAGATATTTCTTATTACACTAGGCCAGAATGGGTCATATTAATTCATCTTCCTGTTTTTACTACTTCCTCCTAAGGGCCTGACTGTAAGCTATTTCCTCCTGTTACACCCTCCCCCCTTCATTTCTCGCCTGCAGGCCTAATATGTTATTCCTCTGTTACCCCCCCCCCCCTTCATTTCAGCCTGTAAGGCTAGTTGAAAGGCTATTCCTCCATTACCCCCACCCCGCTCCTTCTCGGCCTGTCAAGGCACTGCTCTAGGATTATTTTGTTCACCCCCCCCTCCCTTCCATTCTTGCTGCAGTACTGCTTTAAGCATTCCTCCTGTTATCCCCCCCCCCACCTCCCATCTCAATGTCAGGGCCATGTGCCCATGCTACACGTCTCTCCCTCATTCTCACTGTCAAACAGTCACAAGGCCTGCCGTTCCCCCTGTCAGTCCAGAATAGTTGGATTGTTCTCCAAACTAGCAACCTCCCCCGCAGTGTCACCTTGTCACAGGGCCGGGTTGCTATCCCTGTACACGCCCTACCCCTTCAATCTTCATCTCGTTCAGGCCGGTGGTGAGTTTTCCCCCACTACATCCTTTCCCCTTCCATGTCTCACCTGTCAGGGCCAGGCTGTAGGTTGCTCCCCCCCCCCTGTCTCACCGTTAGGCCAGGCTGTTGGTTGCTCCCCCCCCCCATTTCTCAACCTTGTCAGGGCCAGCTGTAGGGTTGCTTCCCCCCCCCCCCATTCTCACTGTCAACGCCAGGCTGTGGGTTGCTCCCCTCCCCCCACTACATCCCCCTCCCTTATCATGACTCACCTTGTTAAGCGCAAGTCTGTTGGGCTCCTCCTCCAGCTATTGTATCACTCTTTGTTCTTTTTAGAGAGCCTTCTCTGGCGAAAAAAATTATCTTTGTTTTTGCTACCTGCACCCTTCCCCATATCCGCACATGGTAAACCTCTCTTCTCTGTTAAAAGAAAATTAAGGAACCATAAAATGTCATCTGCACACATCTTACGAAGCACTATAACATTTTCAAAAAAGCAAAATTCAAATACACAAAATTTAATGGACTACGTTTTATTTTGCAGTAACACTCAATGTTTCCAATGCAATACAGTATTCCCTATTTTATTCACTTTAAAGATAAGAAACCTTTTACCGAAATAACCTCTTACCATAAATGTGTGAGCTATATCTCAGTAATATTCATTCACTTTAATTTTTTAAAAAGATCATATTTTTTTTAACTGAATCACTTAGCATAAAACTACTCAACTGAAATATCAAGGCTGTCTCACAAGCGATTTTTCAAGTTGCAGACAAATACAACTACTTGCATTATTCAATAATTTTCTTCAAATGCAATAAAATTTTAGAAACCAAATGAACAACTGAATTATTGTCAGAAGAAGTTTTTATTCTTATTTCCTACACAGTTGCTTGCAAATTTTTTCCAAACACCAGGGTTTTGCATAAAGACAGAAGCCTATTTCAAGTTACGATAAGACTATAAATATTGTCTTTATGTAATACTCCCTCATTTGATTAATAGATGGCAATCGTTTTTTTTTTTTTTTTTAAAGTTCCAAGATTCCAAGTTGGATGACCCCTGCAACCTGATTTAATGCCTGTGCTGTCAAGTTGAAAGTCGCATCGCCAGCCAACATAAATCAACAGTAGCATCCATCTCATTATTGTCGAAATTGAATTAATCAAACATTAATTTTAAATCTTCTTTACAGCATATGACCCCTTAATCTTCTGAGCTTAGGTCCAGATCTAATTAATTAAAGTTTACCTCATGGATTTTTGTTTTCCTTTGATCTCAGGTGATAAATGGATATGGGTGAAAAATATCACACTTTTTCCTTGTCATACAAGTATAAAGGATTATGTAATTTACGAAAATCTCTCTGTAGGGTGGAGCAGTATAATCTCTAAAGGACAAAAGTACAAAAATAATGCGGAACTTTGATCGTAATGATTTGAAAGTTCAAAATACTATGAGTCCAAGTGATTTTAAAATTGCCTGCTGCGAAACTATTAGCACCACCCACTTTATGCCTAAAAGTGATAATTCAACAAGCAGATCAGGAATTCCAATGATTGTCCCAGCTTGCAAAACAGAAATAGATTTATTCAGTGTAATAGTCTTTTATAAAGGGATAATCCTGACAATGCAAGATTTCCTCTACTTTTCTCTGTATAAATGAGCGGTGAAAAATTGTGCTTGCCATGTCATTTTCTCACTTGATTCTATGTCGAAGATAAATCATAGCTAGAACAATATATAAAATGTGAACTATGGTAATACACTAATGGCCTTGTTAAATGAAATCATATGTGGCACACAAAAACTTATGATCAGATGACATGCTCTGGCGCACTTCAAACAGAATACTTTGCAGCTCAGCATGAAAAAAATGGCCCGGTTGGCAGGCCTCTTTTTATTTCTAATATTGCTTTGATAGGTGATATGATTAAATACACTATGAAAGATGAAAAACTTTTGAGTCAATCAATAGGGGTGTATCGGCAATGCGATTCAGCTCAATTCTGTGCACTTTCTTACTACATCTTCCAGTAATCATAACACCTTTCCCTTCCATCTTCTTCAGAAAATGTGTTACGTTAATCATGGAAAAAATGTCAAACTGGATCCAGGCCCCCTCATGAATTTGGAGACATTCAATGCCGCTGTAAATTTCCTTGGGTTGCGATTTTATGAGAAATTGTTCTTTAATTCTTAAAACAGGTGCAATATGTTAGACGTTCACAAAATCTGCGCTGTATTGGCATGAATAAAGCTGTCATAAAAAGATTACAATGGCCATGAACAATTTCTCAGGGAACCAGTGGTTAGATAACGCTTAACTCTGTGTCCTTATGATTCTATGTGGCATTCTTATTGGGGAATACATACCAGAACCTCACAAACATTATGGCAGGCCAGAGAAGTACACTTAAAATGTTTACCAAAATCTCACATACTAAATTCACAATTAATCAATAAATTCCTCTAATACAATGAATTAAAAGACAACGAAATGAACAAACAAAAGCATTGCACAAGGTGCGATGAATGCATCACAGACCGAGTCCTATGTTCTTCCCCAAATAGCCCCCTTATTACATAATAACAAATGTGTACCCGAGACAAAGGCTCAATTAACTTTCACCATAAATCAATCATTTTAGAAAAGCTTCATCAGTACAGAGGAGAGGGAATTCACCCAGCACTGGACACCTAGTTCCAACACCTTGCGGCTAATGGTGGTTTTTGACTAAAAACTGCATTTGCTGGTCCTCGAAAAAACAAAACTCCCGCCCTTTTATTGGTGACATTTTTCATATTTTAAGTGAAGTCATTCATCTCTGTTGGACTTTTTTTGCCTTTCGAAAGATTAAACAATAATCTCTGACTTTACACCTACAGAACTTGTCATGTCCGGACTCAGCCGGTTGGAAACTACGGGTTTAGGAGGTGAACGGAACCTTGATTTAGAATGACAGCTTTAATTGCTTTCCCCGATGGACATTTTGGGGTGTTTTTTCTTTTAACTTTGATATATGGTAGAACAAATCCTTTAGAAAATACATTGTGTCTTGGGAACTAGTATTTGAAAGGGAGAATGTCAAAAAGCTGATGTGAATATGATCACAGTACAATGGAAATACATATGCATGAAGGATAATTATTTTCGGAAAAGAAAATTCAAATTTCCAAGAGATTATCATTATATATTCATGTTGGTCCAAAAGCTCTACAGGAGCTATGTTATTTTTTTATAAATTCTCCGACTTAATAAGATTTATGAATCTGAATTGTCTTTAACCTATCTTCAAAAAAAATGTTAAACAATCGTAGCCATTTTCTCATAATGCACTGCTTTAACAATGCACGTATACGTTCTGTGATAATACAGTACGTGTATCTTAATGTTGGCAACACCAACAGAAATGAAAAAGAGAACGAATGTAAAAATTAGTGTTTTTGAAAATACATGAGTAGTATGAACTGCACAGCTTCACGCTGGCAAATTTTTCATGACGCATCGACGCGCTTCATCAAGTACGCGCACAAACACGCTTCATCAAATACGCCGGCACGACATGCTTCATCAAGTATGCCGCACGAACGCTTCACAATGACGCCGGCACACACATGCTTCCATGCAATACGCCCCACCAACATGCTTACATATATAACTACAACTCCCCAGTATATATTTGAACAATTACTATACAAACTCATTGAATTTATCACCCAGAAATTGTGACAGAGATGAGTATGTTTTCACCATGTTTATGATACACAACTTATAGTGGCAGTATCACATCTTCTTCACAGGCTGGAGGAGGAGAAAAAAATCATTAAAGCTCTTAAGGGTTGTGTCAAACTTTGATTTACTTACGGACCCAACCACCAGATTCATTGTAACTAAAACTTAATCGCTATCTACCTGTATACTAGGTGCTATAATTCTAGTGATTTGATGCATGCCCCTAAGACTTAGAGGAGGTCATATTTGTTTTTGTCAATAGATGTCCTGATAGTATGAAATTTACACATAATGTGCTTCAAAAACCCTTCCACAGCGAATTAATTTCAATCAAACATGCAATACTAATTTGTATTCCATATAGAACCTGACCATGCAAACTAAAATATTTAAACCAAAGTAGGCAGCCAAAATCAATTTGATACAGGGTAGCTAGCTACATTGCTGAAACCAAGTACCCCACACCTCTTGCCATTCAGTTGCAAACATCGTCTCTTCTTTCGATCCAAAAGTTAGTATTTTACATTTGAACTTCAATATCTTGAACATCTGATATCCATCAATACCATGTTTGTTCGAATGATTTGGAGGTCCAACACCATTTCTTAGTATTCTACCCTCAATATCTTGAAATCACGGATACTCTTAAACTTTTTCTTGGTCCCATCAAGTTGAGATACAGAGGTTTGACTGTTTATATACTCATACATTGTCTCTGTAAGGCTGCCTAAATTTAATTCTAAACGCTTAACGTCACCCATCAAAAATTCAAACTATGAGGAGGAAGGAAAATTATTTTAAAAACAAACAAAAAATTTGAAACACATGCATATTCATAGAAAATCACCTATCTCAATCAACAATTTCAAATATTTAAATACACATTGTTCTAATATTCAAGTCAAATTAGATTGAAATCACCCAATTTAGTGACCACAAAGTAATATGCAGTTTGGTTGAGCAGAGGAGTGGCTTGCTAATAACATTATTTTACTGAAGTATAAAGCAACACACTTTGTATTGGACAAAGGTGGAGTCTAATCTGTGGAAAAAACAACGATGAACCCAGGAAAAGATCAAACCTGAACGGCTTTTTAAATTCAGATTTGGGTATGTTTTTTTATTAAACGCAAATTTGCTGAAACCTACGTGCGCGGGTGACATTAAATGCTAAGATAAATAACTTAGGCAAGCTTATATATATAATATAACAATGTTTGCGAACAGAGATTTCCTGTACACTGGACTACTGTTTTTTGGAGGATTCCTATATGTTGTACAAGGGTGACGTTTTTTGTAAATACCTTATTTGTACACTGGGTACTTTTGGAGATACTATATTGTTACACTGGTTGACTTTTTGAGATACCCTATTGTTACACTGGTTATATTTTTTGAGATGCATATTGTACACTGGTACTTTTTTTGGAGATACCATATTTTACACTGGGTACTTTTTGAGATACCTATATTGTAAACCAGTGACATTTTTTGAATACCTGTATTTGTAATAAACCAGGTGACATTTTTGAGATACCTTATTTGTACACTGATGACATTTTTGGGATACCTGTATTTACACTTGTAGATCACGTGTGATGTTTTGGATACCTAAATTCGTACACTAGGTGACTTTTTGGAATACCTATATTGTACACTGGGTTAATTTTTGGAGATACCTATATTTGTACATGGGTGACTGTTTTGGAGATTACCGTATTTGTACACTAAGTGACGTTATTGAATACCATTATTTAAAGATGTAGATTCACTGCGAAACTTTTTTCTGCTCACCTGTCTTTCAATCACAAAACATGTATTCTAACAGCTTCTTGCACAGAAACAAATATTCTCTACTTTTAAGCACTGCTCAAGGAAAATGAGAAATGAAATACGAAGACCTCTCAAAAAAGTTTTCCGCCTCAATAAATAACTAACTATCTTAAGTGTCAGGAGCCAAAACATATTTAATAGATTTTTCTCTTATGAAGTACTGCAATTTATCTATTGAAAATAAAATGAATTTTACCTGGAGTTATTTTACACAAAAATGAATACAAAAGTGATATGAAAGACAGGATTTCGTTGTGTATTACTAATACTGCTTGTGAAATATAAAAAAAAATACCTTCCCACATATGATTAAACTTTATATGTAACTAAACCAACTTGATTATCATCCTATCCAAAGTAAAATCACCAAACAATACATCTTTTAAAAAAAATCTTAAAGATCAAACAAAAGGTGCAAAATCGTATGTAGAGATTTTGCCATATCAAGAACGAAAGGCTACAAGGTGTACATCTCACTCTGGCCCCACTGACATATCTAGGAGGTGGGCCAAGTATACAATATACAGAGTCGAGCGTTCTCCAGCGTGACCCTCTCACACCAAACCATACAGTCTGAATCGTAACAAATATAACCGACACTAAAAGAGGCCGACGAAGACGAATAACATGTGTTGCTAAGCCGCCTGAACAAACGGACTGTTACATCGTCATTTGTGTTCTCTGTTACACTTTTCATGCCTCCTCAATCTTTCAAAAATTATCACCCCCCCCCCTCCCTTATTAATTGTAAATATTAAAACAAATTCCATGGTAATACATAAAGCTAAAATACCACAGCTTTATGTTCCATCAAGCTGCAGTGATATAAATAAAAGTTTGACAGTCAAACTCTTAAATTATCATAAAACCAGGAAAAATGAATCTAATTCAATGCCATTAAAGTATTACTAGGATATAAAATTATCATATTCTTTGCACAAGGCACCCATGCATTTCCGAGAAAAATCAATTTATTGCCCAAAATAAAACATTAGCCTGTCCTTTAACAAAGCCAGGATAGACCAAAAATACCCAAACCCACATGCAATTCTACTCATTAAACTTCTCAAAAAACAAAGAACAAGTTCTTTTAAATATAATAAGAGCCTATCATGTCCTCGTTATGTTCAGAATTATAAATTAGATTTCTCACCTCGTATCAGTGACACGAGATGAGACTGTTTGCTCATCACGGTGGGTATTGGGGAATCTGTGGTTTTGGGACTCTACTATGTACTGTGTAGGTCACACCTGCTATGATGTAATACCTATCTTAGTCAAAAACTGACATTCAACCCTCCCCTTATAAACAATTGTGCATCAGCTGTGTCAAAAGCACATTTTGCATGAACTGCACACTTTATCCTACCACTTTTACATTAAAGGAGGTATTTCAGAAAAGCACAAGGAAGAAAACAATGTGCTTTCCACAGTCTCTCCTTGTCGAATTTCTAAACTGAGTCCAATTCATGAGAATAAGTAGGACTTGTGATCCAGTTACCCCTAACTGACAAGTACGACCTTTGAATGGCCATATTGTGGTTAGCCCCGAGCCCATACGTCACTGTCTGACGATTTCCACGGACATAACGTGGCTTCTTCCACAGCTCCCTCCCTACCGACCTTAAATATTGGACCTGAAAAACGACCAATCAAAAGTTAAAAACACAAACCTATAGTGTTAATGTCAATTCTGTATCATGTCAAAAAGATTAGAGAATAATAACAGATGTTATCCAAATTACAGATCTATATAATCCATACGTGAGCAACAATTCCTCGAGTCATTTAACATGCCAATATTATCCTCTATAAAAGGCTCTCTTTTATCTTTCAACATGACGATAGAAAAGTATTACATGCAGTTAAGCCATTACATATACATGTACAGGCTATACACAGACACTATGCGAGCAATTAACATACCCCCACACATGGCAATTGGCTTCCTCCCCAAATCTGAATACTGAATGCTTTCTCCGCAAAGAAATTTTGCACGACTAGTGTGTACAAAAACTTAAAGATTGTGGCTAACCTGAAATTAGTTTTTAAAATCATGATTTTAAAATCTAAAGAGAGCATATTGTTTTGGTTTTCACGTCGATGGACGAAGACTAATTGCAATAGGTTCACTGATTTACTCAGGTACCTTACAACACAAAGGCTTGCATACTGTTTGAACAATTAGAGAAATTGTTCTTCTTCATAGTAAAATTGTTCCTAAGATAGTTTAACCCCTATTGTAGTGCACATGGCCTTATTTTGAACCCCTATTGTAGCGCACACTATTCCAAGTCCCGTGCTTGTTCCCCTGGCACATTATATAAAAAATTCACATTGAAATCACTCTTCCTTTTTTTATTTCCCCCTGTGGTTTTTTTTACACTGATATTGAGAATGTGACAAACTAAAGGTAAATACAAATAATTATTCAGCAGCATGATTTCTTAATATGACAACAACTGCCATACTTAATAGTTTTTAATGTAATTATTTTGCCTCGCGACTAAAATGTCGCTTAACATTGAGAAACTCTTCACAGACTGCCGTCTAAATTTCTTTTTTTCCTTCGAACTAGAAATGCCTCATCATTGTGAAACACGTCATGACTGCCGTCTAAATTTTCTTTAGCGTGATAGCAATTAAATATAGACGGCAACATGGCGGAGTTACGTCCTTTTTAGCATGAAACTAAACTTTCTCATACTTGCTGTCATATTTGGTCCTCGGCTAAACAAAACACTTTATTAGATTGTTACTGCTGTCTACAGAAATAATGTTGGTTGTTCAAGTCCATAAAAGCGAGGCGAGCTGAGCCTTCATGAATTTAACAACCTGACATATTTCGTGACAGTCAGTAACAAACCTAATAATAATATTTGAAAGACCAGCACTCTCACTTCTAAATGTCGAGCATTTGTGAAGGAGCGCCACTCTCATTTACATGCTACACAGACTAATGTTAAAAAGAATCCTAAGCTGTTTCCATTCATATTTGCCACTTCATGGCTTTTGTCCATATCTATAGACAGTTTCTGAAATTCACTTATTTTCATTTTGAATTTTTTTAATCATGACATAAGCAAAATGAAATAGTAAATAGTATAGTAAAAAATATGACAAATACACTTGTGAAAAAATTACTCTTTAGCAGTATTATTGACGGTGGAGTAAGTGCAAGCAGTTCATGCAAGCCATGTGAAAAGAGTTACTCAGATTCTACAGGCGTCTATACATACACTAAATCTATAATCTATGCATGAAAACTTTCACAGAAAACAACGTAAAGCAATCTTCCTAATATACACTAATCAGCATATGGATAATTTTATAAATGTGAACTGCTTTATAATCCAGTGCAATATGGAAGATATACAGTATGCAAAGAAATCTGAGTGGTTAGCAGTGACTTGGTAAACACAAATACCGGTACAGTGATGATTTGTACATCCACATTTCAAACATGACAGGTGATTCTGTGGGAAACACTAGTAAGAGTATGAAGTACGCAAAAAAACGGGACAATAAATTTACACACATGCATATAAATATTATAATGTATTGCTGCAAATTGTTCTCATTTCAAAAGCACACAAAGTTTCCGAATAAAATCAGATAGCCCCATTCGAATAAAATAAGATAGCCCCAAATTTCATCATCCTTTCATAAGAATATCTGATTAATTTTTTCTTCTTTTTAAAAAACAAGAAATCTGTGAGCAACGCTCACTAGTGATACCCCCGCTATAACCTTTAAAATGTCAATATAGTTGTACATATTTCCAGGTCCTCGGCAACGAGTATATGTCCATGAATCTGAAAATGCATCCCACGATACACCATTCCTATATTAAAGCTTCATGCAAAAATCAGTAGCCCTGTATACATAAGTGCTGGATTTATGTTACGAAAAATGTTAATATGGGTATATATATAAAAATTCTAATTCTCGGCAAACAGGAAGTAGATGGAAGTAAATAGTATAGACCGATAGACGGACCTAGAGAAATGGATGGATAGAGGTGGATAGACAGATGGATAGAAAGATAGACAGATGGACAAAGGATAGACAGACAGAGATGAATAGAATGCCAACAAAGAAGTAAATAGTATAGACTGATAGACGGACCTAGAGAAGTGGATGGATAGAGGTGGATAGACAGATGGATAGAAAGATAGACAGATGGATAGAAAGATAGACAGATGGATAGAAAGATAGACAGATGGATAGAAAGACAGACAGATGGATAGAGGTGAATAGAAAGATGACAGATGGATAGAAGATAGACAAATGTAAATGGCTGGACAATATGGACAGAGGGGTGGATGACAGATGGAGAGAAGCACAATATAGAAATAGATATACAAAGATATAAAAATGATTATGCAATTAATGTCAAACAAGTTTTGTGCTGTATGACATTTTCTTTCTTTTAAAAAAGAAGTATTTACTACTATTGTATTGGAGTTTATCTGAAACTTTGAAAATTCCACTTGATGACATAAACTATGTATTCATTTCTGAATCATACTAATAAAATAGTACTACACTGGAAACACCTCTGGTTAAGTTTTGTATACGGTGCATGTGTAGTTACTGGTTTTACTCAACAAAAGCTAAAAAGCAGTCGAAGTTGTGTAAAAAGTGGCGGGACCCGCTCTTTAAATAAAAGTCAGTTTGCAAAGTGTTTGTATACGTTTTCATTTTAAGTCTTAGGACATTCTTATATTCACACATTCCACAGTGAGCAACTTTCACCTACATATCTTCAGATTTTTAAAGTCATTTTGATTTTAGAATAAAATATTTGGCAAGTCAACAATTGCCCAACTTCAAAATTTTACAAATTTTCTCTCCGCAATTAAAATATCCTCCTCTAATATTGAAAATATAATTTATGCAGAGTTGGTTGATACAATTCTCTCAGTCTGTCAGAATTGCCCACTTTTTGGAACCTTTGCATTTAAGTCAATGAATGTCTAAAAACTGAAGATTAGGAGGGTCATCACTGACAAATCAAAATCCC
>CAJDSM010012887.1:0-11738 GCA_903981925.1 Ostrea lurida | reverse complement strand
CCATTAAGGCCTGTGGGCCTCTTGTTTTACTCGGGAATATTTCACTAGCCTTCCTTCCTAAATGTGATCAGATCAGCAAACTATAAATTCTAAAAGAAGACTGATTAATTGATTGATTATTTTATGCTTTACGTCCCACCCGAAAAATAAAATCACTCCATTACCGGTGAATCTAAAGGAGAGAATAAAAAAAGTTGATTGAAATGGCGTCTTCCTCTTCTCGAATTTTTTTTAAAATCAAAGGAAAAGGGATTTACAACTACGTTATGGACTCCAATTGTTACATGTACATTTAACAATATATGTTTATACGTGCAATCTTTCATCCGATCATGACCTGATCCATTTGTGTCGTTTCTAGAAGGAAACTTTGAGTAAACTTTGTTCTCCTGCCTTACCAAGATTTCTTGTTTGGTAAACAATACATATGCAGATTATAATTCAATTCAAAGTCGTGAACAAACACCCATCTCCAGGTCATATTTACCTAAGTATGGTCATGACATGCTGAAAATAGACTTTTATACAGAATTACCATGGTCATGGGTAGCTCTGATTAGGATTGAAATCGTTACAAATTATGATTTGATATACAGTATTTCTTTTCATGTCATAATATTCAGTATATTTTCATGACACTTCAAATCATGTCCACAATACATCTTATAAGATTGGCAATCTATTATCCGAAGATAAGTGTTGCTTTTCATACCATCATATATATTTTCTCCCGATGAATTTAATACCAAAAACTACGTGATTGGTATACAAGCATATCTCATCTGGACACCCCAGGCCTTTCAGAGAGGGGAATAAACCCGAGGTTTTCTCCCTGTAAGTCTCGAGGTGATTTGGATGATTAATGCATATCTGTATGTTCAGACACGGTTGTTTCTTTTCGTTGCCTTGGTGACAGTCGTCTGTGGTCAATGTAACAACTCTTGACAATCATCACTAGTGTTTGACTAGTTGTAACCAAAAACTAGAAACGTGGACAAAGACGTGTTCCGGAAACGGAAGTCTGAAGATACAGTGCAAACTAAAGGGCCACCAGGACGCATATGGACGCCTATCGATGTGCACAACATCACAATAGTGAAGCAATCACGTTGTAAAGTGCAACTGTGTTAATTCAAATATTTATCATCTACTTCATCTCCCTCTCCTGAACTTGCAGGCTTTTGGTTATATTTCACAATTACAAATCTGACAGCATTCTGTGTCAGCTGTAACTGTCCTGTTAATTTCACATGCCAGGAAACAAACTGTAAATCGTAAATCTCTAACTGGGAGAACATTTTAAAACAATGAGAGAGACAGAGAGAGGCGGGTGGGGTGAAACATGATCAATAAAGAGATAAAGACCAAGAAAAAAAAAATAAAACAACATCAGTATAGTGTATTTAATCAGAAAGCTTTAGCTAGAATGACCTGCGACACCAACAATATGGATTGTCGAATGTTCGGGAAAACCCGTTCCTTCAAAAGGTCATAATTAAAAAAAAAAAAATCATTCAATTTTGAAACGAGTGGATATATTTTATACACGCTGCATTATTATTCAACATGATTTATTCCTGAAGACTAAATACCATTGATGCTGGTGATTCTGTCTGGGTTTTGTTGTTGAAAGCAAGGGGTTGTCTAATGTATCATTATTATATATCTATATGCTGCATGGCATTTGATCAATAAACTATACTTTATCATTAACAGAACGTACTTTTGTGTAAAAGGTACTTTAAAGCTCGATGAAAATTTATTATGCTAGTTAGTTACAGCACTTTTGTAGCTGTTCACAAATTCATTGGCAAAATTTGTATATCAAAATGAAGAACACAATGCTGTATCACCTGATCATGTGCAACACGTGTGATTGTTTGCGTTGACGAATCATCATTTATCATACTCTTTTTACTTCTAGAAACAGATCCAACTTTTCTTATAGTTTTTATTAACTTACACACCGAAAAGAATTCAAAAATAACAGCAAATTCTCTCTTGCGGGGGGGGGGGGGGCGGGGGGGGGGGGAGGGGTCCAAAGATACATTAGAATTCACAATAGTTTGTGTTAACTTGAATTCCTAAACATTCCAACTGAAAACTGTGTTGATAGAAACATTCAATGGTTTTAATATAATACCCAATTACCTCCCTGTTAACGTACGCGAATAGGAAAAACGTTCTTGATACCACATACAGGGGAAATAAAGAGTAGCCCACGAAGGTGGAAATCTCCACCAAAAATGTAAAAATTAATTTATAAGTGAAATTTCAACAAATTTTTTTCTGCAAAAAATATTTGCCCATGTATGGTAAGATTTATCAGGTGATAAAATATTTTGAGTATTTGCATTTGTGTATTCTAAGATTAATGCCTCAACATCATGAATATCATAAATGCAAGAATTTGCTTAAAAACACCACATTTTTGTTTGATAAAAAAACGAAGAATTTTTATAGAGCACGAGCCTTGGAACCAATTCTATTTTTTGTTCCATTTAAGATATGATGCCAGAAGGTTCGAATTTCACTATACTTAACACATCTCTCTTGGGTCCAAAGCCTGTGCTCATAAACGAATTTCTTGTTTTATTCACAAAAAATGTGGGTAAGATTTTAAGCAAAATTTTTCCGATTTTATGATATTTCAATGTGTTGGGCATTAAATCAATTACGATAACCAATGCAAAAACTCCAAAAAATATCATCCTGGATAATCTATCATACTGGGCTAATTATTTTTGCAGAATAAAATTTTGTTAAAATTCACTTCAATTATTTATCCAATTTTTGGCAGATTTCTAACCCTTTCGTGGACCTACTCCTTTGAGGAAGTACCCTTACATAACAATTGATGTAATGGTTATATAAATTAATTAAGTCTTCCTGAGTCCGTATTACAATACGAATCGCTAAATATACAACGCATTGAAGTGTAGAATACATCATAAAGTGTCATTGACATTATAAAAACAAATAACACAGCTAAATCCGCTCGTGATTTAATGGCGAAGCGGCATATCGAAACGCGCGTTATTGTTCCTTTATAGTCGTTTCCTTTTATTTTCCCAATATCATATGATCATTCCACCCTTAAAAACGACGTTCTTGCAGAAATATGCTATTCTATTGTGAATGTATTACAGTTGAAGTTTTTGGGAAGGATTTAGCGCCACTGATTTATCGGTGTATGTTATATCTGTTTCATGACTCTCAGTTAAATGCAGACATTGACGACATGATGCCGACCTTGGAACTTTGAAAAAGTGCAGATCTTTTTTTCTATTATTTTCTTCTTATCGATTATGTCACGATTTGCCGTATTCCATTTATTTTTACTCATTTCACAAAGAGAATGTCCAATAGGAATTACCTTTTTTATTTGGCTATTGAATCGGGAGAAGTTTATTCAAATGTGAGTGAAAGCCGTAAAGTAATCGAATTTGCTTAATTCAACACTTGCAAGATAAACGCTTTACACCGTTGATTACATTGATGTAAACTCTCAATATAAATATTGCATTATCGATAATATTCAGTTTTGAGATTGCAGATCTGGAAAAATGACGTCGCTGAGCAAATAGAATTATCAAACGAAAGAATAGCTGTCAAATGTGGGGAGAGAATTGAACAAATGCCCAACGATAAAAGCATATTCTACCTGCAAAGAAATGTTTCCGGAGACCACTGCACTTGAAGTTTTCCTCGTTGCGGCGTGAAATGAGACCACAATGGATCAATAGCCCAGATTCTGTGCGTGGAGTTGTCGAGCAACGGGCGACCATGGTGGAAGCATGCGGAAACGTCCGATCCGCCGTGGAGAGCTAGTAATTCCACATCCGGCGATGAAAGTTAAAAAACAGAACAAAGTAGCGGAGAGACAGCTGGAAAATAGACTTCAGTTTATCGAGCAGAAATGTCAGTTCCAAACAGAGAGGCTGGAGAAATCCATCAAACATGTACAGAGACAACTGGAAGATATAGAGAGTGACCGAAGGAAGGGAGGTATTCCCGGGAGGTCTCTGGATGATATGTATGGGCGTTTTGCTATTACCCCGGAGTCGGCACAAAAACGACGGAGACGCCGGGCTGTGTCGTGTGATATAGGTACTCCAAAACGGAGACACCACTGTAGACATTTCCCGTGCGAAATGCCTCAAACTTACCATTCTATTGGATTTAGATTTGAACCCGAAAACACGAAATGGGTTCCTTGGAAGAAATTAAGAAATGATTTGAGTGATGAGACACAAATTGTTCTAGAAAATTCAACGCTAATGAATACTGGCATATCTCGTCTGCGTGCTGAAAGACGAGCCGACATACTGAAGTTAGAGATGGAGAAAAGAAGGAGAAGGATGGAGGAAGAAAGGCCACCGGCGTGGGAGGTCAACTACGGAAAACCCACCCCCATCAGAAGGTTAAAGTACCCTGTTCGCCTTGAACCCATGGATTAACTCCCTTAAACCCATGGATTAATTCCGCACGGAGGCGGACGTCCGTCATTTCCTCTTAAATACTGGATGGATTATTATTGACGAACAATTCAAAATGGGATTAACAAATTGAACATTATTAAGACTTTGAAACTGTTTACCATTTTCTTGTGCCAAAATAAAGACTTATATAGGGAACGGTCATTTGCTAGTACAGGTATTGATTCAATTAAACAACCTGATTGTGTAAATTGGACGTTTAGTAGAGGCGAGAATTGCAATTTATTGAATCCAGGTGTTTTTATTCACACCGACTCCTGATTAATCAACTTTTGCAATTGCTGTTATTTAAATTAATCTAGAACTATAACTGCATGTATTATTTCTTAAGGCTTCGAAGAGATGTTTTAACCATACTGCAGGATAAGTTGCTTGAAAAACGCTCTACGGCTTAGTTTGTTTCTTATTGTTTGTTTTTCTTTTTTTATTTATAGATATTTTTGCACGAATGGAAATGTTGATTACGATTTCTTAAAAATAAAATTGAAAACTTTGTATAGCGCAAATATTTTGAATAATGTGGGTCTAATAGTTTTTAAAAAGGTCTTGTCAAGATGTAATCTATACACATTATATACCTGATGCTTCTATCTTAGTTCCAATAGTTAGCAAAAAAGTTTGCCAGTTAAATTTTGTGACAAATTAGGATGTAAATTTAACTGTCATCACAGGAGCTGTATGATAGAAGAAGGTATCGTATAATCAAATTAGGAAAAAAGGTGTGCTGAACAGAAAATGTCAGAAAAATGTGATTTTAAAGATCAACAAATATATAATATATGTAATTGTTCATTAACATTTAGTCTGATTTTATTTCAGTAAAAAAAATATTATACACAAACCATCCAGTGTTTTATTAACATGGTAGTTTTTTTTTTTCCAATGAAATAGAAATGTTGTAATCTAGCAAGTTTTTTTTTATAAATATGCGCACAGATTGTCCATCCTCAACCTTTGCTGTAACATGATTCTTTATTAGACATAATTACACTCACTATATATATTAATAATTAGCGACTTTCACAGATGCCAATGAAGAATGTCTGCAAGGTTTCTAATATCGATCATGAGCTTTCAATATATATATTTTACCGGTCGGATTACTTCACGCAAAGCAGCAAAATTCTAGTTTGTTCACTTAATAAGGGGATGATTGGAGTTTCTGTTTGCTTTTCTCTAAAACCCGCGACGGTATTAACTAATTACAAAAAAAAACCGGATTATTACGATGTACAATTAGAAAGTCATCCACGTGATTCGTAGGTTTCTATACATCCTCCAGTTGTTTATTCAACTTTGGTACTTTTCCGTTATCAATGTAAATATATATTGACAGACCAAAATGTTTTTTTTTCACGGGTGTGGAACATTTTAAAGGTTTTTTTCTCGATTGATTACAATCTCCCTATCTCTAAATATTCCTTTCTCTCCCAGAATATGTGGATTAGAGATTTCTTTCTGGAATGATTTCTCGTTATAAAAATAAAATTGGACTCATGTAAGTCGAGGATTTTGATTTCTCAAACAAGAGTAAACTTGAATTTCAAATGAGGAATATTACATCATTGATTTGCACTACAAATGTCACTTCTTGAAGGTCCAAATTAAAGTCTACAAGACTGAATTTGCCAAGAACTCAGAACATGTTGTTGCCTCTGTATCAAGTATAAGTACACATCATGTAGCGGTTAATGTGTACAGATCAAGTTTAACGTTTAAACTAAATTTCAGTTATAAAATAACTATTAAATTAAATCTTTCACCATTTATAAACATTCAAAGCTGATGTTCGTTAGCTATTTTGAGCTGTGTCTGTAAAACAGATGAGTATAAAGTATTCGATATATTGAAGGATAAGGCACTTGTCAATCAAATATCATTCACAAGCATGTTTTCAAACTTTTTCAAGATTTAACACAGACTAAAACTCGTTAAAGGGTTGAATTGACTTTACAATTTACACTCCTGTGAATGGGATTCAAAATATTTTTCAGTAGGGAATCTCCGTCCACAGTCGTTGCCTTTACCTGAGGCTCGCATATACCTGTTAGTGTAACGACTATCGATTAAAAAAATAAACTTTAATTTTTGTCCTTTGGATGCTTCCTTTTTCAATCAGTTCGAACTTTCTTTCGCAATTCGTTCGAATGTATAACTTGTCTAAAGATTATCCTATATATCCATTGAAGTCTTGACGAAGTGCCTGTCCAAATTTGTTTTTTAGCATTTCATTCAGACATCAGTTTGATGAACTTTACTTTGTCAATTGCATTACTAAGCAATCTCAAGGCGACATCCCCATGACCGTAGTTATCCTACATCCGTTTCTGAGTTGCACTGCTAGAAGTGGGTCAAGGAAGTGACTCGCCCCTTTCTACAGTGACCATGCAATGCTCTCCATCTCTAGCTAAAATACTGACTATTAGTTGTAAGCTATCTGGTCCAAGTCGCATGGCAATTTTGGCTAGCCTCGAAGGAGGATATTGTATTACTATGGGACAAAGGACGTTCACACCGACGGCTTTAACTCAAGGACGTTAACCGGGCTCTACCTTGGAGTAAGACTATCACCAGCATAGTCGAATACAAAAGTCTATACTATAATCTAACAAAGAGGCCCACAGGCCTTTAACGGTCACCTGAGCTCATCAACTAGCCCACACAGGGAAGTCTCATATTTGCATTCTTAAGTCCTCTAATACAGAGTATTTATTCACATGTTAATATCTTTCACATCATAAGTGCTATTATTCCTATTCAGTATAACAAGAATATTATCATGTCAATCTCACACGATTGTTCAAGAAATTTTTGATTGAAAACACATATGACTACTTTAATGTCAGTGAGCTTGACCTTGACCTAATAATTCAATAAAAGAACATCTTGTCTCATGAGTGAGTATAATGTAATGAAATGTGACTTTTAGAGTAGAAAAATAATGCTCTAGGAAACCCGCAACCCTATAGATGCTACTTTATGTCCAAATGCACCTTGACCTTTGCCCTTTTGACCCCAAAATCTCGAATAGGAAACCCTTATGTCCCTGTATCGGTTAGACCATATGCATGATATGGTGACATAGGTGGAAAGGCAATAACACTAAAAGTCTGGAACCAGTTTGCCACAGAATGGATGGACAGACCAAATGCTGATCCCAGTAACCAAGTTTACCCCCCCACCCAGCTTGTGCCAGGTGGGGGTATTAATTATGATAAAGGCTCCTTTCGCATTCCAAACTTATTCATTACTTTCACATTTAATATCAAATAGCATTGAAGAAGCATAGCTTTTCAAATGTGTTCACAGTAATAAACATTGAATGTACCAACGTTTGACCCCCCCCCGTACAGAACCCCTACCACCGGGGATACCAAATTTTACCATTCTTTGGTAAAGGCTTCACTGCTCTACATTCACTAGCATATTGCGGTAGCGTCATTTTTGGGCATTTTTGCCCCACCCAAGGCCCCAGGGTGTGCAAAAGACCAGAAATATTTACAATTTCTCGTGCCCTTGTCCCCAAAGATGCTTCAAGCCAAGTTTTTCAAAAGAATTGTACCGAGTGGTTATGCCAAGAAGAAGTTAAAATTTCAATTGTTAACAGCATGTCATCAAATCGACCATTCTTGGCCCCACCAATAACTAAGAACCCCTACCCCTAGATCATTGAAATTACAATTTGATTTAAAAGGGTTCGCCTATTCATTCAAAATATACCATTTAGTTTCAGCATTAATATCAAATAAGCATTGAAAAAGATGCTTTCAAATGTTTTATATACAATAAACACTAGTGTACCAAGGTTTTGGCCCGAGCCCTGGGGTCAGCAACCCCACATACCCGGGGATCACCACACTTACAATTTATTCGGTAGAGGCCTTCCTGCCCTCTCTCACTATTGCATTTGGTATTCTCTCAGAATGTGTCGGTCTGCCCAAAAAGGAAGAGATTTTTTTGAAAATTGGTCGATCTTTTGCGGAGTTTTGACCCACCCCAGGCCCAGGGGCGAAAAAGACCTGAACATTACAATTTATGTGCCCTTGTCCCAAATATGCTTACCATACTAAAATTTGAAAAGAATGGACTGGTGCCGTTATCAAGAAGAAGTTAAAAAATGTTCAATATGTTAACACGATTCATTCAAAATGACCATTTTGGCCACCTAATACTAAACCCTACCTAGATCATGAAATATACAATTATTGATTTTAAAAGGTTCCCCTCATCATTCAAAATATCTATTTTTAGTTTACACATTAAGATCAAATCAGCACTGAAAAAGATGCTTTCAAAAATGTCTGTATATATATAAACACTATTGGACCAAGTTTGCGCCCCACCCTGGGGTCAGAACCCTACCCGGGGATCACCACAATATACAATTTTATGGTAGAGGCCTTTCCTGCTCTACATCACTATGCATTTGGGTCGTCATCAGACATGTGTGGTTGCAAAGAGAAGATTTTGAAAGATTTCACTTCTGGGCAGTTTTTGCCCCCCCAGGGGCAAAAGACCTGAAATTAACAAAATTATGCCTGCCCTTGTCCCAGAATGGATGCTTCCATACTAAATTTGAAAAGAATTGGACTGGGTGGTTATCAAGAGTTAAAAAATGCTCAATTTGTTAACACATTTCATCAGACTGACCATTTTGGCCCCCACCCTGAATACCAAATCCCCTACCCTTTAGGGGTCACGAATATTTACAATTATATAGAAACATCCCTCCTCATTCCACAATATACATTAGTTTTAAATTTATTACTTTAAATAACATTAAAGAAGATGTTTTCTTTCAAGCATGCTGTTTACACATCATAACACATACTGTACCAAGTGTAGGCCCGCTGGGGTCAGACCCTACCCCGGGGAATCACCAAATTACAATTTTGGTGGAGGCCATCTGCCTCACTCTACATACTAATGCATTTAGCTTTCCTCTCAAAGGCATTGCCTTGCCGGTTGTAAAGAAGATTTTTGAAAATTGAGCAGTTTTGCTCCAACCACCAGGGGGGCAAGAGACCGAAATTTACAATTTAGTGCCCCTTGTCCCAAGATGCTTCATTATCCAATTTGAAAAAGAACTGGTACTAGTTAGTTATACAAGAAGAAAGTTAAAGAATGCTACATTTGTTAACGAACGACGCACGACCCGGACGAAAAACCCATAATGCAATTAGGTCACCTGCAGTTTACTAACATGTGACGCTAATAAAATATTGAGAGAGATAGAGAGTAAGAATAACCAATTCAAAAAGACTCCCTACCACTCATTGCACCGAAAGTGTACCCCGCGCGGCACTGACACTAAAAACCAAAGTTTTTGCCGTTTATTTGAAGCGAAATTCCATTCATAACGACTGTTTTGAGTATAACATAACCGTTTAGCTAAAGCAATGCAGTAGAAGTCGATGGCGCTTATGCAAAAAATTAGAATTTCAGATTTTAATTCAGTCCACATAGCGAGCCAAAACTGCTGCTCACCGGACATAGGTGTTGTCAAATATTTGTTGAACGTGTTCATCTACCTTCTAGAACCGAAATTAGCGAGGTGTCTGAAAGGATCAGTATGACTTCTGAACCGAATTGCGAGGTGTGAAAGGTCAGTAAAAGTAAGAGGAGAGATCACTGTGTTCCGTGGTACATACAAATGACAACTTTCAACTAAATTGCTATATCGAAGCTAATCAGGTCAATTTACCTCCGCTTTCTCGCTTCAAACTCCATACCCCCGGTGTGCACCGCTCAGTACCCCCTAATGTGGACTTGGGCACGGTGGTAAAGCTAAATTACAAAACAGATTTGGGTTTTATGTGTTTGTCTATTGATTATAATTCTAAATCTGAATCGGATTTTGTATCCAAACACGGCTTATTTCTAGAGGAGAATCCGTGTATTCAAGGGCAACCAAGGACAATAACATTTAAATATTCAGTAAGGAATCCCGTTTTGGGAAATAATCACACTCCCGTGCATTTATAATATATTGTACGTGTAATATGTACATTCGGACGAGTAATATTGCTTTTAAAAACTTTCTATTTCCACGGACAATCCAAGTAATGAAGAGACACACTGCATAGTGAAATAGATGCACGTATACACGAGTGTGAAAGTTAATACAAATATAATGCAAAGTACTATTCTTTTACACACACATATGAAATTTCCATTGTCTTCCAGTACAAGTGTATGAATGCAAATTCCAGTAAGCGATTTTTCAGGCGTTGAAATTATTACCTGAAGTAAGTGTCGTTTTTAATTTTACAAAGACATTTAAAAAAAAAATTCTTATGAAAGAGAATCTTAATGTACGACCGGGCTATAGATTGGGAAGGGTTGCTCATATATGGACATGAAAAAATATGTAAATAAATACCTTGAAATGTAGATATGCTCTTAAAACGTATTAAAGAATTGAAATGTGAGTCCATTTTTAGTGTGACCAATCAAAGAGCCAATAGACGAAACAATTGCAAGCTATCCGGTCTTGCAAGCTACGCTTGCCAGAAAAACACAAGAATGCGATTGTACACGAGATTATTTTTCGTTTTCTAATTTTTTAAGGTTGGAAAGCTTATAAAATTGTTAAATTGTACGTAAATTAAATCACTACTAAATTAGCTCCCTTAAAAAAAAAGAACTGCTATTCTAAATTTTAACATCATGTACTTTCCACCTATCACTGCCTAGTGTAAAGGCAAATATAACGAACAGTGATCAATCTCGTAAGTCCTAAATATAATACAAAAAACAAGAGTTGGGCAAACACGGACCCCTGGACACATCAGAGGTGGGATCGGGTGCCTAGGCGGAGCAAGCATCCCCTGCTGACCGGTCACACCCGCCGTGAGCCCACAGTCTTGATCAGGTAAACGGAACAATCCGTAGTCAAATCAGTAAAACGGCTTAAGAATGGATATGAAACACAGCAGGCAGCATTTGACTCATTGGTAGGTCATATTGGTAAACTAAATTGTTATAACGACCATAGAATTTACGAAATGCTGCCTTTAAACGTGACTGTTTAAACCTCTGCTCCAACTTGTCTGTAAGTAGCCTGCTTCGATTCAAAAACTGATCATACGCAGAACAAGCTCTTGTCTATCGAATAAGTTGAGAGACATACACACCATATGCAGGTGATGATGGGATATTGCTACATAAATATGGGAAGTTGCCCGAGACAGGAAGAACTTTCATTAATGTATGCTATCTTATATTCTAATTCACCAC
>CAJDSM010012883.1:0-10557 GCA_903981925.1 Ostrea lurida | reverse complement strand
AGGAATAATTATATTCTCCATTGCAAACCTATTCCTCTGACTGTAACCAAACAAAAACTAATGAGTTATTAACTGACTGTTACCAGGCCACTAAATACAGCATTTGATCTATTTGAGACAATCAATCTTACTACTGCAAACTAACAAAGGAGAAATAAATATTCCCATCTAATACCAGGACTGTGATTGAGTTCCTCAGAAATCAGAGAAAAACTGGTCAAAAAGAGGAGAGAAAACACCTCAACCTACTGAAAGCATATACATTTTCTGTCACTGTTAAGATAAAACCAAGCATTCATTTTTTTTAATGAGGTAAATTGGAGGATTCCTCTGAAAAGAGGAAAGTCACTACTCCTGTAATCACCAAGGAACCTGTATTTTATCTTCATAATTAAATTATATATATGTTATTCACCCAAAATCATGGCCCCTCAGGGGGCATTACATTGCTATAATAACAGATTACTGATTATCTTATAATAAAGACATAATAAACACACATCATTCTCAACTCAATGGAGAGTATATATACTTTCTTATTAACATAGCTTACGTATCTAAAATACAGCATCCGTTTTTTTGCATGTGCTGATACAGATGACAATCACAATAGCCGTATCAGCCTAGGGCTGAATAACTGTATCAGCACTGCAAACCATCTCAGCCGCCCAGCCAGTCGCGGAACACCTCGTTCCGGAGACCCCTTTGCTTTTTTTACCGCTTACATATTTATGTAGTTTTCACCACAGGCGCTTGACAGTTTCAAATACAATATAATAAAAAAAAATTTATTCCTGGTACTCACTTATTGTCAAAAAGTTAGACAAGGAATATTTTTTTTTTTATTATATTAATTTTAATTGAAACGTCAGACCCATGTTTATAAAATTAGATTTCTTTGTTAAATATGACTTATGGTTTTGTATGTTAATATAAGTAATGTATAAAACATCAATAAACATCCTATTTCTATTATCCACCCTCGTATCAGCCCTCGACCAATATCAGCCCATCCGGGCCTCTCGACCTCGGGGCTATAGTCTCATCTGGCCCGTCTCGGGCTGATAACAGGGGTGTGATATGGAAATAGGTATGTTTAATCTCTATAAATGAACCCCATCGAAATTTACAGTGTATGAAGGAGACTGGTGTTTCCAGAGCAATGTTATAAATGATATAAGGATATGTCACACAATTGTATTTTTTTCATTCAGCACAAACTAATGCGATTTGACGTTAAAAAGATTCAAAGGGAGTAAAAAATGGCAAATTGTAAAAAATAAATGATATATTGTCGTTTTTGTGAAGTTTGTCTGCCCAAGGAATCTGATTAATTATACGAATATACAAAAGATTCTGATGACGTTTCTGATAAACTATCGACAACGTCAGAAGACACACGTTCACACATGCTACTATAGGCTAGGCAAATGTTAACAGTTGAAAGAAAACCATACAAATTTATTACTTAGATATATTCTATAACTGCTGATATTATTTTTTTAACTCTCTAGTTTATATGTACTTAACAATTTTGAATTTTCATTGTTGTGTTAGTCATTTTGAGATTTATTTGTCGTTGAGGCCTTGGTCATGCGTGTGAGCAGCCGCGAATAGCTTTCCGAACGAGTTCAAACTAGGGTGTCATATGAACTAAAGGCGGGGCTAAATCGAATTTTTTTGTCTTCCCGACAAGAATTCAACGAAAACTGTATTTTTATGTATTTGAGTAAGAATAACAGTTAAATAATCATATTGGTAACCAAATATTTAATCTAATATCATCATAATCTTACGATTTAATGCATTCTAAGTGAAATAAAAATATTTAGATTTTTGTTAGACAATATGCTTTAAGGGGTCTATACTATAACACCCCCTGTAAAAAAAAAAAGGGGGGGGGGGGGTATAGTATAAACCTTATATCAATTATTACAAGATAATTTGAGATAAACATTACCGGTTCCTGTTGCTTGTAATACATATTTACATTTTACTTGAAGTTTAATCCTTATTTTATTGGATTTTGCTTTCCTTCTTTAAGATAAAATTTTTTCACGTCTTTATTATATTATATTATAGTGTTCTTTTTGCGAAATCAACGTTCATTAACCAATCGAAATACAGATTACAAACAGCTGCGTGACTATCATGGAATACGCACCTGAGACATCACATTTCTCGATGACAAGAGTCTTCAACTGCCTGTCAGAATTAGCGAAGGCTTTCAGGAACTGGTCGTTAACTTGATGACAATTGTGCAGCTGGAGATGCTGCAGGGAATTCACGAAGAGGTCACGCTTGACGCACTTTATCACGGTCGGGGTCATGAGGCAGTGTTCGCTGAGGCGTGTCAGTAACAGTTCCTTGTAGATTCGGGGTAGACGGTCTCGGATGTGGGAGATGTCCTGAATGCTGTTCATGATACAGTGAACGCAGATGTCCTCCAGAGACTTCATCGTCAGTTTGTCGTGATGAGTGTCTACGTTTTCCAAAAATGTTTGGTCAAAATGGGGCTTTCTTTAATGTTCTATAAATCTGGTGGTGTATTCAGGCTGTGTATTGAAGGATTTTCATGGTTTGCTCACTAAATGGTCACAGTCTATTCCTATAGTACTCCCTGCATCCAAGATTTACAGACTGCCATATTTCACAACTGTTAAATAGGTAACAATTAAAATTAGATGATTTACATACTGCAAGAAATTGGGCAAATGTGATTTTGTCACAAAATCCAAAATTTCACTCAATTTGCTTTGAAACATATCAATCTATCCACAGCCGCATGCAACTGAATTTTTCAATCAATAGTATATATGAATAGAGAAATATGTAGGCCCAAGAGAGAGAGAGAGAGAGAGAGAGAGAGAGAGAGAGAGAAGAGAGAAGAGAGAGAGAGATTTCTTATAATCTAGGCTACTTAAAATTTTATTGATTAGGCATTCAGATACCTGTGAACTTCACAAGCCAGGCTAGTGCATCTGATTATCTCTTCTGATCTTCTGAAGACGAGAGATGTGGAAAGAAATCCTTCCTGTGAAGATTTGATCGAAACAACATGCACAACGTAACACATCCACACATTCAAGATTACATAGATCTCTAATCCTGTTTAAAATGAGAACTGTCAGATTTTTAACTTTTTCCTTTTATAGTTTTTATATAATTTCTAATCATCAAAAGATTGTGATTGAATCTTATAATACTTACTGTAACACATTCTGTGAAAAATTTCTGTTCGTTAGCCTCGCTGTTGATGTGCAATACCATATGCAATATTCAAAGCAAACCGAAAAGTATTTATAGCATACTCCCGTTTCTATTTTTAGTTTACACAGACTTCCGATTCGACACTATTTTGTAACAGCCCATTTTCTAATGCAAGCGTGTACAGTGACCCTAATCCTCTTATCCCTATCCACATCTCCCATAATCCTCTATTTATTTTCCAATCATATGATAAAACACGCAATCTAGAACTATCCTCTCTGGATTTGTATTACGTATTCATCATGTTATCTCTGAAACAGAAAACAAAAAAAGCAAAACAAACAAAAAACCTTGAGAAGAGAGAACACAGGGGTATTCTGAAATTAAATAAAGTTAAATAAAAACAAAAAAAAAATACATAATCTTTCTATATAATATAATATTATAATATATTATAAAAAGTCTATCTTGATTAGAAACAGAGAATGAGAGCAGAGAGAGTAGCGAGAGAGAGAGAGAGAGAGAGAGAGAGAAGAAGAGAGAGGAGGAGACGAAGACACGTTATGATCTATCAATTATTCTAGAATAGGGGTATAGTCTGTTATTTAAGAAGATGTTGATCATTTTACTATAGAGAAAGATAAGTTTAAGATTTTCGCAAATATTAGTCACTACTAGAATAGTACGATCATAAAAATAAGAGTGTCGTAAGTTCTATCTGTTGACTTGTTGCTTATGCATAACCAATAGTACACTGCAGGCCGGATAGAGAAACAACATTATGTGACCATACTTTTTAAAGCAATACGTATTGTGTACCTTGTCGATAAGTATCAAAAATGAAGGACAGCTGTGAAGGAGCAACTTCGGCACAGTATTGTGAAACTAATGTGCGCAGAAGTGTGTATAATTTCAAACGTGGATTCTAAAAAACATCTCTAAAGAATTTAGACTGAATTATGAATCCCAAAAACCCATCTTCTCATATCAACCATCAACAATATATGACGGTTCAACACTACACCGACCATTCCGCGCACGATAAATTAAGTCAAAACTTTTAACATTATAGACAGTTGCTTCTTCTCACCAAAAATGGGGGGGGGGGAGGGAAGCTGAATATTCATAATTCAATAGTGACCCACCCATTGCGAAAAAAATACTTCGATAAACTCCACCTCATGACTTCAACGCCGCAAATACTCTTTAAGTTGATAATTAAGCAAGCTGAGTTCCTCTAATGAAATACAGATTGTAGGTTTTGGCAATCAGGTCTTTCCAACAGTCTGTTGGAACAATCCCCAACTGGACACGAATTGCTCCCTTTCATTAGCTACATATCTTTATATTATTATGAGCACAGAATCATCCAAAGACATTCCTACATGGAAACAGCCCTATACACATAATTTGGACTCACTGAAATGAAATTTACGTAAAAATCTGTGAAATTTCAATCTTATTAACGTGAAAATTCGCTAACAATTTACGTGTTGTAAATATATGTATGTTATATTTATTGCTAGTTGTAATACAAACAATACAAATATGTATTGTGTCTCATTCAGACTCGAGACAAAACAATGGATTTCCTTTGTAATATAAATTGGCGAAGTAAACAATGTGCTAAACGTAATCATAGTCCCAAAAAACATATATATACAAAATCGGGTGTAGAACAACACGGACCTCCGACAAAAGCGAAGACAAGATCAGGTGCCATGGAGTAAGCATCCTCTGCTGACCGGTCACACCCACCGTGAGCTAAGCTCTTGTGTAAGTAGTGTACTATAATGGACACCTGTTTTTGCATCATCGGAAACCCTCGGTCGGTTGCACTTCTAACTCTCGGGTAAACCGAGCGTTGGTTTCCGACGATGCTGTTTTTTGATAACTTCTTAAAATTTTCAGTCTTGTTTGGGTGCACACTCTCTCCGAACTCATCTGAAATTCATATCAAGCTTTACCGCTGATTATAAATACCTCCTGTTGCAAACGGGACCAAAACGAATGGCAATATATCTATGTCTTACTGGTTCTGATATTCATCCCACTTAACAAATATTACCCACTTAACAAATTTCACCCACTAACAGATATTCACCCACTTAACAGATATTCACCCACTAAAATACTCATAAGATAACAGGTTCTATAGTGATTCCTAGACTATGGTCACCACCTTTATTAAAAAAGACTGTGATAAGTAAAATGATAGATTTATTATTAACAAAGTGTCAAGTTGATAACAATTAATAAATATATTTCCAAAACATAACAGTATAGAAGTATAAAATAAATGAAGTCCTGAGAAACGAAAAGAAGGGAGGGGTACACTATATGTTTTTAACAAAAATGGCCATCCATACACCTCAAAAATTATAGGTCTTCTAAAAATAGAAACAGGGAAAATAGTGTATTATAATATATATATTATAGCTGGAAAGTATGACAAAATGGCGGGTATAATGAACAGAGCATACTAGTTAGCAAACGGTAAACAAATGTAAAATCGAAATTCTGACTCGATAGGAATATCAATTAACCAAAGAAATGAATTACATGAAAACTACACTCTGAAGAAAATTTGGTATAAATCAACATGTAAAAATTACTAAAAAATCAAATTGTCATCGTTAAATATGCAATGGACTCTGTAGTACAAGTTGTATGTTTAGGGGTGTAAAGTGTTTCATAGACCTTTATAAATAAGTTAGTGTGCTTGGACATGTACGGTACTTGCTACTTCACTTGGTACATTTTTCTTTTTTGTCCAATTTTTCTTTCTTTCTTATTGATAAATGTATCAAACTATCTGTCTTGCGATAACAATTGAACACTTATAACCGATAACAACCATTATAATTCTTTTCAAATTTTAAAGCACTGCCAAATTTTGACCAATTTTCCCCAAATTATTCTTCTATAAACCTCAGATATGTAAAAAAAAATAATAATCAATTGCACAGCTGCGTAGAGAAAAGCCTTTACAAAAACTATACATCTGGTGATCTCTGGGATAGAGGATCTGACTCCAGGGTGGGTCCAAACTGGATATACAGTGTGTTTGTGTGTAAAATCTTCTTCATGCTACTGATCCTACATTCTGACTTTACAGATATCTAAAATAAGCAGCCTGTGTCCTGTACAAAAATTGTAATTTCATGATTCAAGGGCAGGGTTTTAGTTCCAAGTGTAATCATGATGGCAATTTTCTTATCAACAGACAAAATTTATCATGTCAGCTTAACGTTTTTCAGTACTTCCAGTACTTTGATCTAATTTACATTTCTTTGAATTCCCAGTTTTTGAAATAGACGCAAGTTATATTTGTTATCATAGGCACATTTTTCTCATATATATCACATTCATAAAAGTTTTATAACCTCCAGACCTGCGTGGGTTCTTCATCGATGGAAACCCACCGCCAGCTCGCATACAATTCAACGCTCAGTAAGCGTATGCGAGACTGGCCGTGGTTACGACGTTCTTTTGGACACCTCTCTCTCATGCTCTCTCTTCTTCTCTCTCTCTCTCTCTCCTCTCTCTCTCTCTCTCTCCTCGTTATGCTTTCTCAATCCAGTTCCTCAAGTACGGCCCTTATTTTTCAGGCATTCAAACTGCGCTTTCTCAGTCCGCTTTGTGACTTTATCCTGCGCTACAACAAACAGCTCCGTGACCAAATTCCCAACACACGTCGATCTCTCGCTTCATCATTGCCATCATATCTGAGATCTCCACCACAACACTGCCCAGCATACGACAGTCGGAATCGTCACAATACGTCACGTGAGAGCTCGCCTCGTATATTTCATGTCGCCTGACGAGTGTACTCGGTGGAGGTGGTGAATGTTTTCTGGATCTGAGTCAGAGTGCGTTTTTCTCGATCAAGCAATTAAAAACGTCTGTGCATACCTCGTCCTCACCTATGAGCATCAGTGGCCTCGGGTGTTTTTGTCTTTCAAATGGAACGTTGATCGCGATACCATAATACGAGGACTCAGTCTTTTGGAGACCGATTCAGGATGGTGTTCGAAGACACCGCACCTTTAACACAGCTAAATTGTGCCTCTGGTGGATTTACGATGATCTAGTCGGAAGGAATCTCTGATTTTTGTTGAAGTATGGGCAATCAGAAAATCCTCCCACTTAATAAACAGTTCAATATCGGAAACGGACGGATTTAGAAAGAGTCCCTCCAAATGCTCACTATAGCGTTGATGGCTCCGTCGAACACCAACTCTCTCAGATAACCAGACTGAAATCGAATCTTGTTTCCTTGAAAACCGTTACCTTTTATTCAAGTTCAATTCGAAATCTTTGATTTCACAGATTCACCAGTCTGTTCTTTATGAACTTTACAAAGTTCTCCCAAATCGAGAATGTAATATTGTCTTCTGCCTCCATCACGACCGATTCCGCGCTTTTTGGATTCAAAACTTCTCTCTAGTTCCAAACATATCAGAGGCGTTGTCTTGTTAAACTGTTTTATCACCTCGCCCCCAAACCATTGATTCAAAGCACCGAAGAACATTCTGTCGACATTAGTCCCGCCGATGGCGTCCCCCGTGGCGCAGTGAAGCTCTGGAGAACCCCCCCACCATCACCTGTGCGCCGTCACATCTACGGTCCCTCCTGCAAAGAAAAGCAATTTTGTTAAACACGCACATTTGATTGGTCAAACAATGACTTTAAAAGAAACACGCACGTGCCCTCACCTAGAAGGAGTTATAAGTATAGTGAGAAAATAAATGCTTTATTTCCTTGAGAATACGCTGTGTGCATTTATAGTTAGGTGCATGCAGCTTTCATAAGAAGTTCGATATCAATTCGGGTATTTTTCCCCGTAAAGTCATGACTTATACGGCGCTACGTCAGAGATGTTGTATATATAATGCATCCATTCCAGTATTTAATACAGAATACCTTTAATAGTTTTGCTCATTGCAATGAGAGTAAGCTCCTCATGAATGCGATGCACATATGAACTATGTCCGATGACTCTTGAAAAATATCTGAGTACATGCATGTATGAAAGCAGTAAGTAAAGAAAATGAATCTCGTTTTTATTTCAAAAAACGTGAGCTCCTTCGACTCTATACACCTAGATATACTTTCATAATGCGCTAACACTTGCGCACATTTTAGGTGGCTGCGAGCTCTTTTCATACGGCTATGTACTTTTCATGACGCGCTGCATACTTTTCATGACACGCTGCATACTTTTTCATGACGCTGTGTACTTGTCGTTTTCATGACGCGCTGCATTTACTTTCATGACGCGCTGTGTACTTTTCATGACGCGCTGCATACTTTTCATGACGCGCTAACGCGTTTCACGAAAGTATGCTGACGTATAGCGTTGCTTTTCATGCCCTCTTATTTTCAAAACCAAATTACTTCTGAAAAGGAAAAAAAAAAATAATGGAAAGTGTGGTAATAAAAACCATTCCAGGATAACCGTGATTACTCTGAACGAAATATACATACAAAAACAAGATTTATTTCATGAACAATGTATTTTGCGCATGTACTGAAACAGTACAACCTGGGCAGATTATCACGTTCCAAACATCATGCTTGTAATTTCAATTTATGATGACCGAGTTAATCATTTAGAACGGATGTTGTTGCATGGGACACGCTGATCTCGGAATGTTACCTTACCCCACAATCAACCACCACGAACTTTTTCCCGGCTGGTACGTGCTGACCTCTAGGTCACCAGTTTTGCTAAGCGCCAACTGCTTACAAAACAGGCGGCTGCTTCCGGTTCTAGTGCCAAATTAACTGGTTACCTTGAATGCCGCCTGAAAAAAAAATCATGTCTATTAAATCCACTCAGAATGATATGATGATGATAAACTTTGTGCTTCATTTAAATTGTTAAGTTAAAGTTAATCTAATTAAAAGTATATACCCACATCATGTACACAATATTGAGGCTTTCTCGTTTGTAGAAGCTAAAAATCTACATGTACTAATGGTGGTCAGTATTTGGAACAATTCAACCCACTAAGATGTATATTAATGTATAAATCTAATTAATGATATTTCTTTACATCTATGCATTTGCTCACACTTGACTGCGCGAGTTTTCTCTCACTCGCATATACATATATATAAAACTACTTTGTTTTTCACCTCCAATTCTGTTTGAATGTACACCGTTTGTTCTTACTAGAGTATTTATTTAAACAGTGACTTAATTACACGAATTTAATTATTCGCTCACAGACCCAGTAACTTGAAGCAGTCTACCCCCTGTCATTCATATGTTCTTCCTGCTCACACACTCAGTGGTCTGCAACTGCTCACGAACTCTCACAACTTACTCAATGCATGGTCTGTTACATAGATCTAGATATGCTAGTGAAATCTTACTGCTTACGCACAATCAATGGTGTGTGACTGCTCATAAATTCTCATATAGCTTACTGCTCACAAAATCTCGCTGTTCACGCACAATCAATGATCTGTGACTGCTCACGAAATCTTACTGCATACACTCTCGCTCAATGGCTGCTCACGAAATCTCACAGCCTACTCACGCTCAATGACTACTCAAAAACTCAGCTTACTCAAGCTCAATGGCTGCTCACCGTCGGAAATCTCACAACTCGCGAGCTTACTCACGCTCAATGAACTGTAACTGTTCACAAACTGTCCAATCCCTAACCACTAACCTGTTCAGCAGCTACTCTCATGAACTGCTTGGCCTCGTCTTGCACCAACTGCAGACTGTAAGGCCCAGCGGATTGTCGCTGCCCACGAAGTTCTGCTGCAAGACATTTCCCGCTCTCATCTCTCGTCCAGAGTCGCTTAGCTTAAAGTTTTGTTCTAATGTTTCCTTTCAAGAAAGCGTTATCGCTCGGAGAAAACTTTAATGCATGGCATTTGTTTCCAATTCTCAGCAGTAAGCTTTCAGTAACTATTTGTTATTCCTTACCCTTTCATAATCACATAAGTTTAAAAAAAAAAAAACCCAAACAAACAAACAAAAACAAGAAGCTAATTAAATTCTATGTCACCAGTTGACGTATGGTAAAAATTGAAAATCAGAAACGATGAAATCAAATACTAGTCGCGCAATTTTTTCCTACTAAAGAAGTCTCATTATTACATCTTGGCCTATTATGTGGATCAAAATTATAATCGTTTACTTGAAATCAGCTCCTCAACGTGCTGGGGGAAAAGTTCAAGTCCAATAATTTTATGAGGAGTAACGACACAACATCTGGTCATTAAGAAATTTCATGCCAAATATCTCGAGCTCTCAATATAATTATGATCTATCAGTGATCGTGGCCAAATGACCAGGTCAATCAACAGGTCTTGATAAGTGCC
>CAJDSM010012882.1:7778-21744 GCA_903981925.1 Ostrea lurida | reverse complement strand
CACCCCCCCCCCCCCCTTTCTAATGACTTTTATACATGTACCACTCTTCACACATTTCCACAGATATGTCAATCGTGATTTCCATTCTAATATTTGCATTTTGTTTCTTACCACCCCAAGATGGACCATTTTTCAAATTCTACTTTACAACATTTTTTCAGTCAAATGCAGTTGAACCTTTATATCTCAAACTCGACGAGACCGAGAAAAACTAGCTTCCAGATATCCGTGGATTCGAGATATCGAAGGTAAAAATAATTAGAAAATAGGTGGCTGGGACTTCCGAATCACTTTGACATAGCCATGGTATTTGAGATATCAGTGTTTGAGATACCGAAGTTTGACTGTAGCTTTATTTCAATTGATGTTATTCTTTTTCCTTTATTTGTATGACTGTCTGTTTGGCTTGTTTTAATACACGTATACAGTTGTCCATGGGTATTCGGTAACAGTCCAAATTGTTGTCCCAGTTCTGGATGACCAAGAGAACTGTTGCCTGAGGCCGGCAGGCCGAGGCAACAGTTCTCTTGGTCATCCACGATACCGAGGGCAACGATTTGGACTGTTACCGAATACCCATGGAACAACTGTTTTATTACCTAATTATTTACAAACAAGTCAAATGCATATTTTCTAAAAAATATCATAAAATACTAATTAGACTAAGTCTAAATTATGAACCATTAATCCTTTAATTATTTTCAACAATAAATATAGAGTAGTTCAAATCGTTGACATGTGTTTACTTTGCTTAAACATTTTACTTACGTCAAATTACGTGTTGCCTGCGTCACAATGGGATATTTTTGCGCACTTTACGTTGCGCATGTAACAGTTCCTGTGTCCGAAAGGTAACAGTCAAATGACTGTTACACCTTGAGCGTAAATACCAAAAACCTTCAGGAAACAGTCAAAAATGCCAAATTACAATTAAATAGACAATTAGGTAATAATAGGAGCTATTAACCTTGCTCTGGGCTCCCAACCCCTGATACAGGTGCCAGGATGATTTCACAACTTTGGTAGATGTTTCCCTGTTTATCATAACTATACACAAAATACAGATTTGCTGAATGTACAGTATGCTGTTCTAAAGATGATTAATTCACAGTATGTCAAACCTGTTCTAAGGCCAGACTAACCCCTGATCAACATTCGATTCTCATTATAACTATGTACCCACTTTGTCTATCAAGATCTTTCACACAGAAAAAATTTAAATAATCGGTAAAATGCTTTCTTTGATGGTTTATCAAGTTATGAAGGCAGCTAGCATTACAGATAAAAATTCATAACCCTCATATTAAGCCTATTAATTTAGATATTAATTGCGATTTCATAATTTTACCATACTAAGGCAATAAACCACATGATACGATCCACACAATCACTT
Organism: Ostrea lurida; assembly: GCA_903981925.1. Taxonomy (NCBI): domain Eukaryota; kingdom Metazoa; phylum Mollusca; class Bivalvia; order Ostreida; family Ostreidae; genus Ostrea; species Ostrea lurida. Next base: position 20,351 of record CAJDSM010012882.1, on the reverse strand, counting down.
TCCTTAAATGGAACAGCAAATGCAACCTTTGACCTTGAAGACAATCCATATTTGGTAATGATTCCATGGACAGGTGGTACTACAAAACTNAATCCATATTTGGTAATGATTCCATGGACAGATGGTACTACAAAACTATAAGTCCACACTAATTTACAACAAACATGAATTTATTGAATGATGAAAGCATATGTCAATGATATAAAAGATTCAGTGTCAGAATATATCAAGATTCCATGCATTTTAAATATAATTTAAACTAAGTTTGTCCTGCCCCGCAGTTAAGGGCCTGAACCCCTTGATCCAACACGCATTTTACAATTTTGGTGGATGACTATTTGCTCCTATAATGTGCACCCAGCTTTTCTGAAAGGTGTTCAAGAGTAAAGAAGATTTTTAAAGATCAAATTATTTTTGGCAGTTTTGGAACAATCCCCAAGGTCATCTAAGGGGTGCCAGGCCAACAAAATGATCATTTTTACTCCTCTACAATTAAAGATGGTGTACATGTATATTGATTAATACTGTTAAAACCTGGTTCTTTTGTTTCAGAGATTTGAAGTTTCAAATGTTCAAAAAGTTTTCCAATGATAAACGATGACAACGAGAACAGATCACAACACTTGTAGGTCACTTGCATGACTCAGTTAACCTAAAAACCTGAAAAAGGGCCCATGTTTTCTTCAGATTTAAAAAAAAAAATCTGCAATTAAACATATCAATACCCATGCATGGTAAAAAAAAATCAATGCTAAGCAGCATTTCTAGTTTTTTAACTTTTAAACATTCTAGATTCATAAACAGTAAATTGTAACCAAGAATAATCATTTTCCAACAGACTGCAGAAGAGGTAAAATATCTAAATTCTTTTCAGTATGAATGAAGAATTTTTCGGGAGAGAGAGAAAGAGTTCAAACTGTTACATAGCAAAGGTATGTATGATATTTCCTGTTGGGCGGTACACAGGTATAGACAGACACTCGTCACTGACAAAAACATCGCCAACCTTCGGTGAACTATACCGAGGGATCGTGTCTTGTCTTCTTACTGTGTACAGTATATCATAGATACAGCTGCTACTTCTGCTGCCAATACAGTAGCTGTATAGACCAGGCAACAGAGATATAAGCAAGTGCCTCTTTTCAAGAACTGCACAGAAACCTGACTAGTTTGATACTTTTTAGATGTGAAAGCAATTGCTACTTACTTATAAAAAGATACTGCTAGTATGTTGCATTTGAAGTATTTTTAAAACAGGGATTTTAACTGCTCTGAGATGAAGTACTGCAGTGTTACATGATGCACAACCTACTGTAATTTAAACACAATCATTCTAAGCTTCCACAATTTTGTAAAACTTTACAGCTAAAATTTGAAGAAAAGAAGTATTTGCTGTAAAGATGGCTAGATAAGACAAAAGTTGTAACTTCTAATGATTCATTCAGAAGAAACATGTTGACAGGTATGTAAAAAGTCGACTACCTGTTGACCTTTTGACTTGATCTTCTGGTATGATATTTTGCCAGCATGTTAGTAAATTGGTTTCACAAAGCAGAAAATAATTAGAAATTTTTTATTCAGTAAATACATATCTCGCCTTATATAGCAAAGCATCAGATAAATCTCTCCGACATAAGAATGTGACTCCCGGTTCTTTGTCTGGCTTTCAGATTGGTTTCGTGATGGCCTGGATGATGACATATTTAACAACCTGTTTATGTGCAAGAGGTGTTATGATTATTCACTCATTTTCGATTGACTGAATTCAATAATTCCATGGTAATAGGAGACCGTTGATGATATAAAGAGATCCCCACTGCTTCATTAGATGAAGAATAATGGGAGACTGTTAATAATATAAAAAGGACCCCACTGCTTGATTAGACCAAGAAGAAACAGCGTGACTAATGATAATGGGCTTCAAAAGTCTACCACAATTTTTAAGTTGACAAATTATTTTTTTGAAGTTCATCAACCCCCTCATGAATCTGTAAAGGTGTTGTGATGATGGGCTGTTATAAATTTGAATGTATGTTTAAAAAGCTATGATACGATATTTATGGCCATTCCAATTGATCATAAACTCAATTTCAAACCTAATACAATATCACAACTGAAGATCTAAATCCTCCACCAGTAAACACATGCCTGAACTGATATTAAAACATCTATAAAAAGATTAATTTGTTTAATCTAAACACTCTGTACATTGCTTTCAAATATGCCTTTTTACTGGCCCCGTGCCTTGCAGCAATATAAACATGCTTTCTAACCGGCCAGGTATACACTAGGCCTGTGTTTATTGTGGCCAGACAGTTTACTATACACCAACTGTGCCATGAAATATCTTTTGAGAATGGTAAAAAACATTCAAACGCACTTTAATTTCCCCGTAAATACAACTGCCCACTTTCACCAGATAGATACGAGAGTTTCATTTGCATAAGGTGGGAGAAGCATTTAAAAATCGGTAGAACTTTTCTGCAGGTTGCGGTTTGTCAACAGCGTTTTATCAGCAGGACTTCCTATGACATTTAGGACAAGAATTTTCTCCAAACAAAATCCTGGACTGATGAAACAGCAGGGTTTGAACTGGGGTTCCCCAGCACTATCCAAGGATCCAGTCATTTAAAGGAATGGGTTTTTAAAGAACATGTGAACCTCAATTTACATCATAGGCTTATTGTTGATTATGTCAAATCCCAGTGCTGCCAGTGTCAGAAGGTCTGTTTGTTTGCTTTCAATCTCTACTGGCTGGTCATGGGCAGATCCACATCATTTTGAAAGAGGGATTCAAATGTTGGATGTTTGGGACTGCTCCCATGAATGTAAAGCCCCCCCTCCTTTCTAGATATTGGGTTTAAAGCTCATGCTAAGAGACATTCTTGGGGATAGGACTTTCATCAATTAAATTTCATGCAGAGCGCCTCATTGCAAGGATCAAAGAGACGAAACCAGCAGGAGTCCATTTACTGTATTTTATGATGTGGATTTGGTGAAAGTATTTAGTACCACTCAGACTCCCTGTATGGGCTATGATAATCGGTGACTGTTAAGGCTGTGAGACTCCCTGGTATGGGCTAATGATAATCAAGGTTGACTGTAAGGCCTGTGAGACTTTCCCTGTATGGGGCTATGATAATCAGTGACTGTTAAGGCCTGTGAGAACTCCCTGTTATGGGCTATGATGAATCAGGTGACTGTTTAGCCTGTGAGACTCCGCTGTAATGGGCTGATGATAATCAGGTGAACTGTTAAGGCTGTGAGACCTCCCTGTATGGGCTATGATAATCAAGGTGACTGTTAGGCCTGTGAGACTCCCTTAGTATGGGCTATGGATATATCAGGTGATGTTAAGGCCTGTGAAGCTCCCTGTAATGGGGCTATGAATAATCAGGTGACTGTTAAGGCCTGTTGGACTCCCTGTATGGTTGATAATCAGGTGAACTGTTAAGGCTGTGAGACTCTCTGTATGGGTTATGAGCACTCAGGTGACTGTTTAAGGGCCTGTTGGATTCCCTTGTAATGGGCTATGAATAATCAGGTGAATGTTAGGCCTGTGAGACTCCATGTATGGGTATGGATATCAAGGTGACTGTTATAGGCCTGTGAGACTCCGCTGTATGGCTAATGATTAATCAGGTGACTGTTAGAGCCTGTTGGATCCCTGTAATGGGCTATGATAATCAGGTGAATGTTAAGGCCTGTGAGACTCCCTGTATGGGCCTATGATAATCAGGTGACTTGTTAAGCCTGTTGGATTCCCTGTATGGGCTATGAATAATCAGGTGAATTGTTAAGGCCTGTGAGACTCTCTGTATGGGTTATTGACACTCAAGGTCGACTGTTAAGCCCTGTGAGACTCCTGTATGGATTATGACACTCAGGTGACTGTTAAGGCCTTGGCTCTTGTTAGATAATGTTCAGATGATATTTGTACTTTAGCAATAAGAATATACAATAAAGAATCTCCATGCCTTTAGGTCACTCACTTTCATTGGGTAAAAATCATTTCAAGGGTCTATGTCTCAAGAGAATGACTCGACACTTTGACTTGTGCTAGAGGTTCAAGGCCAACAGTTCACATAAGGTAACTGAATTATCTTTGTATATATCTCTAATATTGGCGATTTAGCAATTAAACCTGCAAAAAGAAGTCTTCATATAGTTTCCCACTTTTTAAAACCAAGCGCAAATCAAATAGGATATGTAACTTTAAGCATCGGGACATAAAATTCACTGGGATTGCTTGATTTATTGCCGTATTTATGTAGCATTTCAATTCTCAGTTCAACGTGAACTTTTTCAAGTCATGAGAGAGGGTTGTCCAAAAGTAGTAAGTCACGCGACGTGGAAGATAGTTCACAACTTTGATACCAAAGAACATTTCTCCACACTAAATGACAACTACATGTAACTGCCAATTAACTCAAACTCTCTGCTTTGTTAGCCACACAATAATGATGTGGCATTGATTTTCTGATAATGTCTTGTAACAATTAACATAATTTACTGGTTTGTTTTGTGTTTATGTGTGTTTTCCATGTTTGGGTATTGTTTTTTAACATGAGCATCTTTGGAAAATTATTTTATCGTAAAGTTACAGCATGTGAATTTAATGATGTCAAGCATTTTGATTTTTAGTCACTTTTAATGTCATAAAGAGTTGATATGGTGTGTTCAATAACTGCATACCATAACTGTGAAACATTGTGATGCCTTTAGATCAACTTCTCCAGAACAGCTCCATCGATCCCTAGTATCCATACTTTTAGAAATGTTACCTCTTTTTGTTTCTGCAAGAAGAGGTCAATGTAAATTTTTTTTGGATTAATTAATTTTGACTGACTGAAGTTTAATTAATCCCTTGAACACAAGAGTTGCAGAGGGTATATACATCACTTCTGGTAGCTGTGTGTATGTGTGTGTCTGGAACTTGTGAAACAAGATAGAAGCAAGGTTATTCATCAGAGGATCATGCAAACCTTCCACAAATGTTGCTCATGGAGAGAGGATGAACCCCAATTGATTTTGAAGGTCAAAGGTCAAGGACACTATTAACCATTGCCTAAATTCTTTTGTAACAAGATCAAAAGACGCAAGCATTACAACAGGGAATCATTAAACCTTCCACAAATGTTGCCTTGGAGAGAGGATTAACCAAAATGATTTTCATGGTCAAGGGTCAAAGTTCAGGTCCACTGTTTACTAAATTCTTGCGAACAAATTGGAAAAACGTTAATTAAAAGCATTTTGATAAGAAAAACTTTTGGTCTAAAAGCATAATTTTAAATGATAAGAATTAATCATATAATCCTGTTCTTGATGATGAAACCAAAGGGAAAATTGGATGGAAACTTTCATCAATGTGCTATTATGAAATATGTTCCCCTCTTCCAGGGGAGACATATTGTTTTTGTACTTTCTGGCCATCTGGCCGTCTGTAACTGTCACAAAAAATCTCGCGAGCGCTTCCTCCCTCCTAAACCGCTTATCAGATATGGACTGAAACTTTGTACAGTGCTTCCTTGCCCATTTGTAATGTGCATATTGTCAGGACAGGAGGATGCCATTATTTTCCTTCAAGTATGGTGTGATCCAAACAGGGGTGGAGGATGTAAATACAACAAAATTCGCGAGCGCTTCTCTCCTACTGCTTATCAGAATAGAATTGAAACTTTGTAACAGTGCTTCCTTGCCATTTCTAGAATGGCATTTGTCAGAACAGGAAGGATCCAATTATTTACCTTCAAGTTATGGTGGATCCAACAGGGGTGGAAGGGTGGTAAAATACACAAATCTCACCGAGCGCTTCTCCTTCTAAACCGCTTATTCAAGTAGACTTGAAACTTTTGTACAGTGCTTCCTTGCCATTTTAGATGTGTATATTGTCGGAACAAGGATGATCCAATTATTTTTCTTCAAGGTTATGGTGGATTCAACAGGGTGGTGGGTGTAAATTGGGAATAACTACCTTCTCATTTGTGCTTTGCGACCTGTTAATGCTGATTTAGACGGTTGCAAAACTGAGTTTTACCGGCGACGCGTAAGCGGAGCCGGTGAGAACGGATGTTTGCGCTAAACCGTTAAATCAGCATTAACGGTCGCAATCACAAAATGGAAGGTAGTTATTCCCATTCAATGCAATTTTGCTTTATGTTTTAACATTTGTTTTTCGCTTTTTGTTATGAAATGTTTTATGCTTGACGTTATGTTATTGCCGTCACGCATTATGACATCAACAATCGAAAAGTTCCCATCTTGTTATGTTTTTTGCGTCACGGCATTATACGTCACAAATCGAAAGCTTTCCATCTCGTTAAGCTCATTTAACATACTCAAAATCTCAGTGCATTATCCAATCAAAATACGTGTTTACAAAACAATTGATTAGAAATAGCTTATGAACACTTCTCCTTCTAATACGGTCTTCAGATAACATCGAACTTTGTACAGTGCTTCATTGCCATTTTGTAGAAGTGCATAATTGTCGGGACAGAAGGATCCAATTATTTTCCTTCATAGTTATGGTGGATCCAACAGGGGTGGAAGGTGTAAAATAGCTTGTGAACACTTTCCTTCTATAGTTCTATCAAGATACTTGAAACTTTGTACAGTGCTTTCATTGCCATTCTGTAGATGTGCATATTGTCAGGAGGATGGAGGATCCAATTATTTTCCTTCAAGTTATGGTGGTGCCACCAGGGATGGATGGTGTAAAAACATTTTAAAAGATTGGACAGGAATTGAATATACTAACATATTTCACAGCATGTTGGCGTTATACGAAACATATTCAGGACAGGATGAGGGAATCCAATAATTTTCCTCAAGTTATGGTGGGATCAACAGGGATGGGGAGGGTGTAAAATAGCTTGTGACATCTTCTCCTTCTATACGTTCTATCGAATAAACTTGAAACTTGGCTTTACCATGAGTACATTACAAGAAGGAAATACTACCAATATTGCTCATATCAATTTTGGAATACTTCTTCCATTCATCCCATCAAATTGCCAATACTGTGATAGTGTCAATGTTCCTGCTCAAGCTTTCTCCTCCCATACCGAAGGCCTAATCTAATGGAGGTTGTAGTAATTTAGAGCAATTTCAATTTGGGGAGGAAGGGGAAGAACATTTGTTTTTATAAAAACAAATTATATTTTTCATACATGAATAATGAGCTCGACTAATTTGAATGAAAATGGAGAAATGAGTAGTCCTGTGATTGGGTGTAATGCTTTGATTATCTTTGAATAATAATGCCATACTGGTAATTTTAATTTTAAGGACTTAAGTTTTCCTTGACTCATTAGCATATATTTTGGAATTTCTAAATGTTTCTCTTTCATTCTTACTTAGTTCATCCATTTGTTTCAGTACAATTGTGGGGGTGCCTTATTCTTTTAAACCTTTTTTAGATCTCTCTTTCTCCGTACTTGTCACCTTTTTTGTGCATCTCCAAAAATTAATCTATCACTAGAACAACTCTAACCATCTTACCATGGTTTTGGTCTGTTATGATTTCACTTGATTGTACAGTGAAGAGTTTACCACAGATTTCAGTCCATCATATTCATGTTCCATGGATGATGGAGAATTTTCTACAGTTTTAAAAAGTTCTATGGAAACATACATAATTGTTCTTGGCTTTCAAACTTTTAGGCTTCAAGCATCACTGATGAGAATTAAATTTTTATCGCCCCGCCATAAAATGCCGGTGGGCATCTAGTGTTACCCTGTTCGTCATTCGTCCTTTCGTCTCATTGGTTCCATTCAATTATCTCTGCAATGGTTGCAACACATTCAACTCAAATTTGGTAATATGGATATGTTACAGGAATATGCAGGTCAAGTTCGAATTTGGTCCATGTCGGCGATGATTTTTTGACAGAGTTTAGCCCTCTTGAACTTAAGAAAAAAATTAGAAATTCGTTTCGTTTCCGGTTCTTGTCCTGCAACGGTTGCACACTTCAACTCATATTTGATAATTATGGGATATGCCCAATTCATGCTTTGTGAAAAACTTTCCAATTTCCACTCTTACGAAATTTCCTTCCATTAGACTTCACTGTAAGCGGGGGCATTCGTGTCGCACCGACACATCTAGTTTGCAATGTGTCACATATGGTGCACCAATTAGTATCACATATTTGTCATGCATATAAGGGTTCATTCAGTAGGCCAGGCTCCCACAATACTTGTTCATCTTTCTGATAACCTTGCAGTTTCACCGTTTTAAAAGTTGACCCAGATACAGTGTGTTTATAAGAAGACAAGAGAGAAAACAGTTTAATCCAGTCTTAAATTTCGCTAGCTGAGAGGGCAAATGGGGCAAAAATAAAACGGGTAGACATATTTCCCTGTAGGTATTGTGGGTAGTACATGAGGTATTGTGGGTTAGGTCTATGATGGTATTAGTGGGTAGCGTCTACGATGGTATTGTGGGTTAGGTACTACGATGGTATTGTGGCGTAGGTACTACGATGGTATTGTGGTAGGTACTACGAGGTAATCTGTGGTAGGTACGACCGACTGGTATTGTGGGTAGGTACTAGGATGGTATGTGGGTAAGGTACTACGATGGTGTTGTGGTAGGTATAACGATGGAGCTAGTCTTTTGTGATGACCTTTAGGATGAATATCGTTTTTGTCCAACCTGTCCATTTGCCAAAATCTTTGGTCATATCAAAAATGATCTCATATTTGGTGAACTGAAAGTAAAAAAACGCAGCTATATTTTAAAGTAAGGTGAAATTTATATCTTGTCAATTTACCATTTTAGGCAATTTTATATGCCCATCAAAGATGGGAATTATTATGGTATAGCATCGTACCATCATGTCTCGCTGTCCGTCTGTCCTGGCCTTGGAGTTAGATACAGACCGCCCTAATCTCCAGGATCTTACAAACTTGGTACAATTGATCACATGATAAGAGGAAAATGCCTAGTGTTTTTGAGGTCAGAAGTTGAAGGTCAAGTTCGTATGTCACTTAGAGGAAAACGTTTAGGCAAGATGCAGACTGAATTATAAGCTCCAAGATATTAACTTGGTACATTTGATTACCTATGATGAGAAGATGCCTATTGTTTTTCAAGGTCAGAGGTCAAAGGTCAAGGTCATGTCAGCTATTAGGAAAACTAGTAGGCATAATAGAGACAAACTGTATTTGGGCTAGGACCATCGACTTGGTACCTATGCTCCTTATGCAAAGTGAAGGATGCATATTGTTTCTCAATAATCATGATAAATGAATTAGCACTAAAGGACAGTCCTAACTGTTGAAATATGAATCCCACTAAAATCTGTATGGGCATATTGCTATGTTGGCATTGCTATTGTTCACAAACATATCTTATGACACTGTCCATTGATGTCCATGTCTGCTAGTCTGTATGAAAGGTGTGTACGGACTGAAGTTGCTAATAATGAAGACTTTTAATAAAAGTATGATAAGCCAAACTACAAATGAAGTTTGCTGCCTTAATTGTAATATTGAATGAAAGTTGGAAGCACCATCTATTGACCTTATGAGTGGAAGTCCTGATAAATTTGTTTATTATCAGGCACGTTTTTGTCTGCCAACAGTAGGGTAATGTTTCCAATGAAAGCAAATATTGACCAACAGCCGCTTCTTGCTTGGATGAAATTCTGACTAAGTAACTCGGCTCAGCACAGCAAACAGAAAAATGCTTTGATGATGCGATTACCGAGACCTGTGTCCATTTCCTTGGTTTATCAGCACTGGCCTATCATAAATGCTTTGTGTAGGCCTGTGTCCTGAGGGGAAGACATGGATTTCATGTCTCCAATGTGTATTGTCAACAGCACTTCTCCAGTATCGAGACCCCATTGTCAGGTGTTGTAACACTAAACAAGGCATTATCTGGCCAAGATCTTCTATCAGAACGGCTGTCTCCAGTGCTTGTAACGTAGGGCTCAAATTCTGCATCTAAAGCATCAAACCTAATTTGATCATTGTTAAAAGTGAACGTTATCCAGCTTTGAATAAAATCTAGACATACTTTGTTTGTGTATTTTCTTATGGTCTAACATTATGATGAAAATTTGTGGCCATTGAATGGGTTCTATGTTGGAAGAGAAATGTGAATGTGTCAAATAAATTTGTAACTATGGTTCCTGAGTAAGAGTACATTTTGGGGGGGGGGGGGATTAGAAGAAAATTCTGTACTTGTAAGACTTCTTATAAACCCGAGATACTGTTAAAACTAATTTTTGAAGTACCAATCCTGAAATTGTACAAACATTTTAGAAAATGTAGATCTTCCCCCGACCAGTACGATTTCAGATATCTGTAAATGACATCACACATGGCGGTCATGATCTCCCTACAGGTGCCTTGCTGAGAAAAGAATTTTAATGACTTGACACACAAAATCAATTTGATATTTTTTTTTATTGAATATTTCACTGATGCATTACATGTTTATTGCTTTGCAGGGTAACTATGAAGTTTTTTCCCCATTCAACTGGTGTGCATTGCTGCATAATAACTTGCATGGCATTTTTGTCCATAGGGAATGTTGTCCCTTATGTAAATACTGGATGATATTTGGGGTCTTTTTTGATTTATTCATTGAAACAGTAAATATTCCCCTACATCCTGACAGTGCTGTAGAGGTCCATGGCAGAAGGCTTGTGGCTTTGAGGTCTTATCAAATTAGGTGATTTATTGAGCGTCTTTGTTTGCATAATTCCTGCCAACATTAAGAGATCCAAAAGGACCTGCTCTGCTAGCCAGTTTTCACAAAATGCTCTCTTGGCAAAGGATGTTTACACAACGGCTTGATTGGTTGTTTTACTACAAGAATGTTAAATATTTAACTTTATGCAAGCACGGATCGCCATATTCATTTCACATTTATAAGTGTACGGAATTTTTGTGTATCGTGTAAAAAATTGTTTTACAGGATTTTTCTTAACTGTCAATAATTACTGAGGGATTTTCGTGTATCATTCTTTCATAATTATAGTTAATTTGTCTTCAGATATCCTTTCAAATACATTAAGTGTTGTCATTTAAATATTTAAATTCCACATTCCAGAGATTATATGAGTGTTGCAATGTTTGAAGTTGCAGTTTGCTTTATGTGTCTTTCAGGATAACATTAATGTGTTTTTAAAGTCGTGCCGTGAGACCTTCGGACTTGGAAGAATCAGCTGTTTGACATCGGAGACCTAGAAGATTTGTCGCAGAGGGCTATAGCAGAGTAAGTAAAAACAACACTAACAAACAGATTGACACAATTAGTTGAGTACTTGTGCTTAAAATTTAAAAGTACATGTTTCTTAATAGTGCTTGGTGTTCCTTCATTTTATAAAAAGATTTTTCGAATTGAGATGAAAATCGATGAAAGATCAAAATAAAAAAGTATTAGTAAAGCGGCTGATTATAAATAAAAATGAAGAATATTATTTTTTTCCCTTTGTGACAGTAAAAAAACAGTTGTTAATTTTTTGTTTGTCATTGAAGATCTTTTATATGTAATTGTTCTGGGATGGAATACTTACTGTAATAATGCTTGTAGGTTGTTTATTGATTTGATTTAGTTGATACGTGCATTTTGTATGTTTTATCAATTTTGGTAAGTGGTTCAGAAAGGAGAAGTAGCAACACAGCTATGTCAGAATGTGTGACATACGAAGCCCTCGTCACTGCTGATATTGTGAACTTTGGTACTGCCCGGTATTCCCAATCCATATGGGGTCGTATCTAAGATGTGACATTAATGCCAGTCGGTACCAGGGGAGTCATTGGTACCTTCACATCCTGTTTGAGAAGCATGGAAACTTACCAAAGCCAAATGTTATTGATTTGAGCAAATTTACCCTTAATGTCTTTCTGATTTAGCTTGACATATTTTAAGGATAGAAACCTTTGCTAATCCAGAGATTTGCAGCCCTTTTGTAAAATCCTAGTTATTTGCACCCTCTGAAAATCCTGCTGATATGGATTTACATTGCCCATTCGCCAGTATAGTGTATGTTGTCCTCTCCCTCTGTGCTCCCTATTTACAAGTGAAATTCACTGTTGGGGGGGGGGGGGGGGGGGATCTGGACCTTTTTTTGAGGAGAGGAAATTCTACTGTAAGAGCAAGATAATGCTGAACCCACAATTGCTCATACATATCTTTCTGTTCTGCTGGATTTGTTACCCCCGGACCTCACCATAATAGAGCTTTTTGTGTATTATGAGGTCCTGAAATAAGTCACTCTTCCATTTAATGAACTCTCACATGATACAGCTTCAGCTGCAGACTGTATCATGTGATAATGCAGACTATTATCATGTGATATAAACTGCAGACTATGTATCATGTGATACAACTGCAGACTATGTATCATGTGTGATACAGACTATGTATCATGTGATACAACTGCAGACTATGTATCATGTGATACAACTGCAGCTATATGTATCATGGATACATGCAGACTATGTATATGTGATACAACTGCAGACTATATGTATCATGTGATACAACTGCAGACTATGTATATGTGTACAACTGCAGACTATGTATCATGTGATACAACTGCAGACTATGTA
>CAJDSM010012881.1:1632-20130 GCA_903981925.1 Ostrea lurida | reverse complement strand
GGTCAATATTCATATACTACCATGTAATGGTGCGTCGGTATGGTGTATGAATATTTCAAATGATTCTTTTCCAGGTGCCAAAATGGATACGATTACACTATAGAGAAGACAACAACAAATTGTGTTTGTACGCGTGAAGATTATGAATGGTGAGTGTATTTGTGTTTGTACATGTGAGGATTATGAATGTTTCAAGAGAGAGTGATTGACAGGTGGATTTGAATATTAAGATTTGTAATATTAAAAATAAAGAAAGGATTATACACCTGATCGGGAAACTGAAATATACACTAGGACTAGTGATTATCTGGAAACATTTTATCATTTTAATTTTATTTATACAGTGATTACCGTTAGTGCCGATTGTTCATTGGCTAAAGCCCTTATTAAGAATGATGACTGCGACTCTATTCAATCACGGTACCTTGAACAATAGATTCAAGTCCTAATGAACATTATTCTTTCGTTGTAATAATGACTTTTAAATGGAAATCGTATTGTATTATATTTTCGGATCTGAGTGCTAGAGCATTTGCATATTCCTGAATTTTGAGTATGGCGTAAAAACTTTTCATGATCAACATGCGCTTTGCGCTTTATGGCAGTTTTACCTTTCTAAATATTGGTGATACCATGCATCACCCGAAAAAAAATCGTTAGATTTCATGTTCTTTATGTCTGTTAAGTGTGATATCCTTCATCTGCGTCTCTGTCTCTGCGCAGCGATTCTTTGGAAATTTTGTCTATAAGCGACGTTATCCATAGATCTCTCTCTCTCTTCTTCTCTCTCGAGCGATTACGGATATTTACGACCCACAGGCTCGGACATATCTGTCGAAGACTGCTTGGCTTACCAAACCCGAATCGACATTTGTTTACGGGGTCATGAAAGAAGCTTGTCACACAAGGTATTATCGCAACCACGAAATGGGAAGAAATATTAATGTAATGCACTTACTGAAATGGAAGAAGATTACCTGTATGTATTGCACTGAAATGGGAAGTTAGATGACACTGTGTAATGGCCTAGAGTCTTGGGCAAGATACATCGTATGGTAGACGCGAAAGGGAATACTATCTGCGATGATGTATAAATGCCTGAATCAGAAGTATTTCTTTTGATAGATCTGAATCATTAATTTCGAAAATTATTCAAGTACAACATTCAATTCATTTATAGTCTCATTTATTCAACTTAAGCTATGTAACCTAAGGGTCTTAGAGAGATCCAGGACAAATCTTTATGGTATTTGACTATAGACATTCTATGAAGAAGTCAGGAGACATACGCGTATGTATAGTATCACGCTATTCTCTTAGAGAGTCAGAGAGACTCATCCGTGTATGTATCGTGTATACGGCATTAGCTTATAGAGAGGTCAGAGAAGAAATCTGTATGTTATGTGATTGGTATGTACTGAATATACGCATTCTTAGAGAGTCAGAAGTACCATCTGTATGTTGTATATTGCCATTCTTTAGAGCGTCAGGAACATCTGGTATGCTATTAGTATAATTATGGCATGTTCTTATGAGTAGCTCAGGCCAGACATCTTGTTTGTGTATGTGGATCCTTCTAGCATTTTCTTTAGAGAGTCAGTTAAGATATCTCTGGTATACGTATGTAATAGCATTCTTTAGAGAGTTCAGAAAGATCATCGTAGTGTAATAGTATTATAGCATTTCTGTAGAGAGTCAATGAAGATGCTGCTCTATGTCTATGTATATTCAGCATTCTGAGAAATCATGAGAAATTCTGTAGTATGCTATAGCATTCTTAGAGGAGTCAGAAGACATCTGTATGTATGGCCAAGTAGCTAATCCAGGAATTGTCTCTATCTCCACATCAAGGATATCAAGATTGATTGTTCCAAGGTACACTAACCCAGTCAGGTCAGATATTGGACTAGCATAATACGAAACCAAACAATTTATTTAAATTTTAAGTGACCTTGAGTATTGTAATATTCGAGGTTTAGAGCGCTTGGTAAACAGTAGGATTTAAGACGGTCCCCTTGTATTGTAATTTTAGGTTTAAGCAAGGTCTTGTGATCTCAGTGATTTTAGGTATATTTTTCGGAAGGTCCTTGCTAATTTTCTCTTGATCTTGGTTGATTGTTTAGTAAAGGTCTGCGTTGTGAATTGTGATTTTAAGGTATGGGAAGAGTCCTTTATGATTGGATTCTTTAGGTTGTCAAGAGAATCCTTGTATTGTTGATTTTAGGTTAAAGATCCTTGTATTGTGTGGTTTAGGTGTAGAAGATCCTTGTATTGGTGGATTTTAGGTTTAAGAAAATCCTTGGTTACTTGTGATTTAGGTGGTAGAAGATCCTTGTATTGTGATTTTTAGGTTTAAGAAGATCCCTTGTATTTGGTGATTTTTAGACTGCTCAATACTTTGATTTAGGTATAGGGGAAGATCCCAGGAGGATGTATTCGCACTGGAGGCTTTTCTCCGCCGGGTAATGTCATTGAGCATGGCTGTCCAATGCTCAGCAGGACTTCACAAAGTTATATTGTCAACTTGGAGGATATCTCGACTTCCAATCAATGGTAGGAAACCCAGAGAAATTAAGTATCCACAACAAAGTCAGAAATCCCAGAGGAAATACGACCTGCCTAACAAAAATTCAGATATACCTAGTAGGAAATAACGTCCTAGCAAAATCAAATCCCAGAGGGAATAACTTCTGAACCACAAGTCCAGAATCCACGCAGGGAATAACTAACATTGAACCAGAGGGTATCAAAGTCAGAATCCCGAGGGAATAAACTCCTACAGCAAAATCAGAATCCCAAGAGGGAATAACTCCATAAACCAAGGAATTCCAAGTCAGAATGCCAGAGAAATAACTCTTAACAAAGGTCCAGAAATCCCAGAGGAAATAATCCCAGCAAAATCAGAATCCCAGAGGAAATGGACTCCTAAACAACATTAAGATCCCAGAGGCAAATAAACTCCTATGCAAATAGTCAGTTAAGTCCAGAGAGATATTAACATTCTAATACTTAAAGTCACGGATTCAACCCAAGGAAATTAGTATTCTCCGTAGCAAAATCAGAATCCAAAGGTGAATAAGTTCCTTAACCAAGGGTCAGAGATCCCAAGGACAGAGTACATACTCCTAACAAGGTCGGGTTCCAGAGTAAATGACTCTAGCAAGAGAACCAGAATGACTCCTAACAAGTAGATCAGGTAATTACTCCACAGTCAGAATCAGAGATATACTCCATAACTAAGTTCAAGAATTCCAGATGCGGAAATGGAAGCTCCTACGATAGCGTGAACCCAGATGAATTCCCAGAAGCAGATGAATGAGCTCCTAACAAGAGTCAGACTACCAGATGGGACATAAACTCCTAACAAACGTCAGAATCCCAGAGGAGACTAACCTCCTAACAATGTCGTGAATCCCAGAGGAATGAACTCTAACATAGAATCCTCGGATAACAAAAGTCCCGTCGAGAGAATACTCAACGCAGATAGAAATAAACTCAAGGTCAGAATATCCAAGTGATAAATCAGAATGACAACATGAAAGTTTGAACTACAATCTTGTTGAGGAAACTATAATCTAGATGAAATCTCAAAGTATATTAGATGTAATGTAAATAAATTGACAATAACTATGACTTGTTAATTTGGTCTGATTTGGATTTCTTTCTCACAGCAGCGCCAAGGGAGGATCGAATGAGCACAGCGTGATTGGCAAGCTGTCGTGATCATCATTGTGTTGTCGTCGTCGTAATGGGAGTGTTCCTGGTCCACGAAACATATAATACTCAGAGACAGTTAAGTACATATTATATACTATAATACTAGGGAGACATTAATACTGCAGGAGACAGTAAGTATCCCAATATGATAATACTAGGGACGACATATAATACTCAGGAGACAATAATACATATATATGGATACTAGGTAGGACCATATAATACTCAGGAAGACAGTAAGTACAATATATAATACATAGGGAGACATATTATTACTAGAAGTAGTAATTAGTAACGCGAGCATAAGTAGGACAGAGATATATATATAATACTAGGGAGACATATAAGTACATATAAATGCTAGGGAGCATACATAAGTCAAGACAGTAAAGTCATATGCATTATACTAGGGAGACATAACCAGGAGACATAAGTATATATAGTTCGCTAGGGAGACTTAAAATACTTGCAGGATAGACAAGTAAGTACAATATTTTTAAATACTAGGGCACATTGAATACATATCCAGGAGACAGTACAGTTAGCTATATATAATGCCTTAGGGAGACTATAATACTCAGTGAGACATAAGTACATTATACTATATACTAGGGAGACATATGAATCTCAGTGGAGACAAGTAACGTACAGTATATTAAATACTGAGGGACGACACTTTTAATGACTCAGGAGACATAAGTACAAATTAATACTAGCATAGTTATGGACGAATATGAATAAGGAGACAATAACTACTCAGGAGACAATAATCGTACATATATTAATAACTTAGGAGAAGACACATATAATACTCAAGAGAACAGATAATCCAATATAAATCACATAGAGGGAGACACTATAATATCTCAGCAGACAGACGTAAGTATTACCTAGAGAGAGTAGTGATAATACTAGGAAGAGACAATATAAAATTGGCATTACAGACACAGACAGCGTAAGTACATATACTAATATATACTAGGGAAATTAAATACTCAGGAGGACAAAATAACATATATAGTATGATTAGGGAGACATATAAACTCAGAGAGAAGTGAAGTAATATATATGATTAACTAGGAGGACATAGTAAAATACCAGGAGACAAGTAAGTAACATAATAGTAGTAATGCTAGGAGACATATATACTCAGGAACAGTAAGTACACATATATAATACTAGGGATTTATACTGGACTAATACCAGTATATTAATACTAGGCGAGACAATAAATCAGGGAAGAGCAGTAAGTATCATAATATATATACTAGGGAGATACATAGTAATACTCAGGAGACAGAAATATAGTACATATATATATATAATACTGAGGGAGACAGACTATATATACTTAGGAAGACAGTAATGTACATATATATATATGGGGACAAAATACTCAGGAGACACTATAAATATGACTCGAGGGGGACTATTACTCAGTAACAGTAAGACATATATTAGATCTAGCTAGGGAGACATAATAATATCATGGAAGCACATATGAAGAATAAAGGTAGTTATAAGATAAATGAACTAGGGAGCACTTATAATACTCGGACGGAAGTACATTTATAGTTAAGTACATATAATAGTCAGATAAGTCTAAGCTGGAGCAATAATATAAATCTTGACGCGGAGACATAGTCATATTAGAGCTGGCTTATAACTCAGGAGACAGTAAGGTACATGATATTATAACTACTAGAAGTGAGACATATAATACTCACTGAGAATAGTAGGTTACAGTATATATAATCCGCGGAGAATAATGACGTAAGTAATATTATACATCTAGGAGAGACTAAGATAAGGTAGTCAAGTACTATCCACGAAAAGGGTATCTAACAATAAACATATTATACATTGCTAGGGGGACTTATAAACTCGGAGCGAAGACAAATATACTAAGACATTATCTATGAGATAGTACAGAATTATAATACTAGGGAACATATAATACTCAAAGGAGAACAGTAAGATACAACTATATAATACTAGGAATTAACACTGCAGGAGAAAGTTAGACATTTGATTGACATGCTAGGGATTACAATAGCCAGTGAGTACGTGTCCCAATGAATAAAGAGAGAATATATCAGGAGCAGTAATACAAAATTATATACCTAGTTTACTAGCTGAAATACATAGTTGACGAAAGCTGAATGAGGCTTACTCTTCAAATAAGGAATATGTTTCTTTAATGTCGAATATGTCTTCGGATTTATCCACCCTTATAGTTTTGAGTACTTTTCAAAAATTATTTTATGAAATTACATTAGTAAACTTACTTTAATTAATATTTCGATAAACCCTCTGGTGATGTAATAACAATAATACAGGTTGCGGTTTGTAAGAAAAGTTTACCATTTGTGACGTCATAGTTCAAGGTGGCTGCACGCATTTGTTTTAGGCTAATATAAATGCAACAGGCTAATTTTCAAAAACTTTTTCACTTTTAAATGGCAAATTTGAAATTAAAAAATGAATGCAATTATTCTTCTTTTAAAGTTATTAGTTGAATAATGGCTGGAATAAATGTTGTAATAAGATTAAGATTTTCTATCATTCAACTTTCCTTCATCATTCAAACTTTTTCCCCGAGCTCTGCCCCTTCCCTCTCTTTCGATTGTTGATTTTCACAAATGATTTGCTCTGTAGGTAGTAACATATTCGTTATATTGGGATTTCCTTGGCAGAGTAAGATGACTTACATATTCCCGTCAAAGTTCATATTCTTCCTCGCCTAAGGCTCGGAGAGATGAGGTTGATATGGTACAGTTTCGCATTAGTTGAGGTTGTATTATAGAATTTGCATTATAGTTGAGGTTGATAGTTATTTTTGCTTTAGTTGGTTGCTGACCTATTACTGATATTTTGCTCAGTTCGAGTTGATATATTTTGCATTAGTTTGGGTTGATATGATATATTTTGCACTTAGTTGTGGGGTGATATATTTTGATTAGTTGTGGTTGATATACTTTTGCATTTAGTTGTGGTTGATGATGATATATTTTTACATTAGTTGAGGTTGACCATACTTTGATTAGTTGAGGTTGATAACTATCCCCAATAGTTGAAGCGTTGATATAGGATCCCCAAATACAGTTTGAGGTTGCTATATTTCTCCATTCAGTTGAGGTTGGTATATTTCACATTAGTTTGAGGTTGAATTATGATTAGTGAAGTTTATGCATTAGTGGCAGTAGTTGATATGGTAACTTTATTGCTTATTATAGGTGATTGATTATTTGCCCGCATTAGTTGCGTTGATATATTTTGCATTGTTGACTCGCTGATATGATATCATTTTCATTTTTGATTCCTCTTAGTGTATCGCATTAGGAGGTGTATGATATATTTTGCTATTAGTTGTGGCTGATATGATATATTGGTTACAAAGTGTGGATTGAATGAAAAGTTCAGTATACTACCTTGTCCTACCAACAAGCTCCAAATCCCCAGTTGAGTTGGTATAGTTCGCATTAGTAATGAGGTTAAGTTATGAAAATATAAGTTTATACATGGATTGATGCTTCGACTAATATCCTCCATTCCAGTACGAGAATTCGATCATAATTATTTCAGCGTGTTGTGTACCGGATACTCCCTCCTGAATCAGAACGACGCTGAGCAGTATCCAATGAGTTTGAGACGGCTATATCTGCGACGACCAGAAAATATCATGAACGGGTACCGTATATTCATGACATCGGACTGAAATGATGCAAGGTCAGTTTTCATCTTCTCATTTATACCTTGCTGTAAGATTTCTTGTCATCCACTTGATCCGCAGCGGTAATACACTCTTCCATTTGATAACCTGTGTTACAAATTGACGCATATTTCTCCCGCGGCAGCCATGATAGCAGTTTCATATCTCATGACCTGTTTATGCGGACTGTTTCTTAATGAATAATCTCATTGTTCCTTAGACTGTTTCCTATTCTCAATGTTCCGTTTAGTTTTATGGTGTATTATGGAGAAACACACGAATCAATTTCGACTCTTTAGTGTTATAGATTACGACCATTCATGTATTAGTTAATTATACTCTGTAAAAGATGACCATTCATTTATTAGTTATTAACACACCTTAGAAGATGACCATTGCGTTTATTAATTATTAACACACTTTAGAAGATGACCATTACTTTAAATTATTTTCTTTGGAAGATGACCAGAAAAATTCTATTAAGAGAAAACTCAGCATCATGTTGGAAGTTGATATCAGCAATTTTCTTTGTATTGTGTTGATTCGTTAATTTGTGTCGATTCGTTAATAATCGGGAAGCATTTTCATTTTCCAGGAGCTGAACTCTCCGGCTGTCAGAAAAGATAAAAATTTCTACGAAAGTACGACAGCAAGCAAGTCAAAGTCACACCATACGAAAGTCAAGTCATTGAGTTATAAAATACATTGGATGACTCATGAATTGAGTATAAAATTCACATGAATGACTCGTGTGATTGAGTATACGTCTACATGATGATCGGATGTAAATCGGAGGGTTTTAATAAAAAATTCCGACAATACATGGATGACCTCCGGGGGATATTTGTGTTATCGAACTATAAGTTCAAGCATGGGTGGGACCTCGGTAAATGTAAAAAAATTTAAATCGAGTAAGAAAAATTAGAATGTTCAACCATATGGATTTGATCCTTAGTATACAAGTCCCCCCAGAACAAGAAAAAATTATTAAAGGGTTATAAAAAAAAGTTAAAAGGGCCAATAGAGTTTTTTTTTATGCAATTTTACAAGAACCTCTGCCGAAGCCAGAAATTTATGTAAAAAATAATTTTGCGTAAGACTTGGGTTTTTTTTTTTTTTTCAAAAACGAACATTTTAAAAAAATATCACACCAGAATAAAAAATAAAAGAACCAAGTTTTTTTTAGCCATTAATAGAATCAATCACAGATAAAATGGAAACAAAGAAACAGTTTTCAAATTTTAAATATCTAACCAAAAAAAAAATCAAAAAAGAAAAAATAAAGAAACAAAGTTTTTAAATTTATTAAAATTTCTAAAAACAACATAAAAATAAATGAAAGAACAAGTTTAAACAAATATTATATTTTACAAACAATTAAACTAAAGAACCCAGTTTTAAAGCACATTATAGTCAACACAGAAAAAATTGAAGAAACCCAAGTTTTACAAGAATTATTATTCCATTACCAAAATAATAAATGAAAAAGAAGAACAAGTTTTTTACAAAATTGAATTTTCCTTAGTTTTTTTTCTAAATCAAATAAAAATTGGGCCTTTGGAATGATACTTTTCTTTTTTTTAAAGACTAAAATTTTTTGGATTTTTTTTAAGTATGAAAAGCGGTTCCGGAAAAACAAAATAATGGGGCCAAAATATAAAAAAAGCAAAAAAAAACCCAACAAATTTTTTGGTTAAATCTGAAAAAGAAAACCAGTCCCCCGAATTACGTATCCCCTGCGAATGGGGGCCCCAATTTTCCTTTTTAGAAGACATCCATTGGTTTAAGGTTGGGGACCCTGTAAAGGGGACAAAGCTTTTTTTTTTTAGTTTTCCCAGATACGCCCCCAAAAATAAAAAGAATGTTTTTTTTTTTTTTTTGGAATTAAAAGTCCCACCCCCCGAAAAAAAGAACTCAATGAATGAATTTGTGCGTGTTTAACATGAAGTAAGAATTAGATTTTAATCCCCCCCTTAAAAAACCCAAATATAAATTTTAACAAAAAAAAAAATGAAAAATGAAAGAAGGAACCCAAATGAGATTTTTGTTTGGTGTTTTTTTTACCCAAAGTAGAAAGGATTAGAAGTTACCCTACAGAAAAAATAAATTATTACAATTGAAAAATTAAGAAACCAATGAGAATTGGTTGTTGTTTTTTTTTTAAACAAAGAGATATAATTTCCCCTTACCAATTTTTTAAGTTTATAAAACAAAAAAAAATGGGGGTTGGGGGTTTAAAAGAATTAATTTTTTTTATTTTTAACAGGAACAAATTGCCTGGGATAAAATTAACACATCCCCAAAACCCTCCTTTCTGTTTTTAAAATTTTTCCCCCTGAATTAACAGGAAAATGTGCTTTGGTGTAGAAAAATAACTCACAAACCCCCTTGGGTTTTTATTTCTTAATTAACAGGAAACATTAAAAATTTGCTTGGTAATAAACCAACCCTGTTATTTTATTTACAATGACATGCGGTTATAGACCTCATCGCTGTTATTTCATACATGACATGGCTGGTAATAACACTCTGTTTTTCTATACAGGACATGCCTGGTATATACCACATCGTTATTTCTAATGCAGGAACAATGCTGGTAATAACCACAAATCCCTGTTGAATTTTCTATTAAGGTACATGCTGGTATAACCAAATCCTGTTATTTCTATGTACAGGACATGCCTTGTAATAACTCATCTGTTTTATTTCATAACACGGACCATGCTGGTAACCACAATCTGTTATTCTATACTGGACATGCTGGTATGACCACCCCTGTTTTTCCTATAAGATCATGCTGGTATAACACATCCTGTTTTTCCTATTAAGGACATGCCTGGAATAACACAAGTAGTCGGCTCATTGCCGTTTGACTTTCAATTTCTTCCGGCTGTTTTGTGATGGGGTTTATTTTTTTTATTTATGTTTTCTGCGTTTCTGGGAAGTCCCATTTGTTTGAAATATGTGACTTCTTGGTGTACAGCATGGTAAATAAGTCGTCCACTTGTAAGAGACAGTCCATCTCAGACAGGTCCAAATTCTCAGATCCTTCATTCACTGTCATATCTAACAGAAGAACGAAAAAAAGATCTCGTCATTGTTTTCTCAGATTGCGGCATTTCAAGATGCCCAAGACATTGTCAAAAAGGAGAAGAGCTAAGAATATTTTTGCTGGCATGTAGAGTTTTGAAAGAGTAATGTACTGGAAGAAATATTCCTTGACTTAGAAAGCATGGCCATTCATACATGTGTGGCATTACAATGCCTTAGGAGACATCCTTCCCCCGAGGGCCCGGGAGCCCTCGAGGACAAACCACGAGGAACCGCTCCGAGGGACGAGCAGATGGGAATCAACATTCCCTACATTGTATACCGTGGTTTCTTTTCTACAGTTTATGATATATATTCCCTGTGACTGTTTGCCCTGTTGTGTTGTGTGTAACTATAAGTTGGAACCTATCGACGCTGACCTTTGATTAATGAAAAATGGTGTATCTTAGCCTGACTATCGACGCTGGACTTGATCTATGATGGGTGTAACCTTTAGCTTGGAACTATCGACGCTTGACTCTTGATTTATGTGACTGGTTTGCCTTGACCTATCACGCTGACTTGATTATGATTGTGTAACTTTAGCCTTGACCCTATCACGGCTGACCTTGATATACTGTGTAAACTTAAAAAAGCCTTGGGACCTATACGCTTACCTTGATTATGAAGTGTAACTTTTAGCCCCTGACCTATCAACGCTGAACGTATTATTCCCCCCACCCCCCCCTTTTCATGTTTGTAATGGGAAAATACGATGAAACAAACAGATTTGCATGCGACATAATTTATCTTTGTTATATTTTTTGTTGAGCAGAAATTTAAGATTATTGATGTAATTTTTGGTTTATTCTTCTAGATTTGGTAAATGGTTGGGTTTATTTTTAATTTATGCTGTAGGTATGTTTTTATTTGTTTACGCTATAGGTATTTATTGTAGGTATGTCCCTATTTTGTGTTACGCCTTTGTGGTATTGTAAAGTATGGTTTATTTTGTTTAACGCTGTAGTAATGTCCTATTTGGTTTATCGCCTGTAGGTATGCATTTTGTTTCGCTGTGGTAATGTCCTATTTGTTTGCTAGGTATTTTGTAGAATAAATTTTGGATATTTATTTGTGACGGGTCATCAGCTGGTTGTGGTGTTACTATTTCTTTTTGTATATATGACTGCTACGTGAGATTGTAGACTAACCAGAATTTAAAAAACCAATAATAGGCAATTTTCTGTACACTGTTTTCGAATTAATTTTGTTTAGAGTAACTTTTTTTCTGTGTTTTTTAAGAGTTGTGGGGGATTTATGTACATGTTTGTTGACATCGTCAGTGGTAAATTTTTCTCTCCCAAACTCAAGCTGATTGGTATAGTACTCGCTCCTATATATAGATGGTTTTGTTCTTTTATGGAGTTTAGTTTTTCTTACTTTTTAATCATCAATTATTGAAATTCTCTATTGTTGTTAAATCATTGGAACCAATTTCAACATTCAAAGATCGCCAATTGTTAGCATATCTAGTGTGGGGTTTTTTCTTCTTGGGGACTACCCCCCCCCCCTCTCTCCCTCCACTCCCCTGCGAGCGTGGTCAGAAGACGACTAAACAGCAAAATGGAGGGGGGTGGGGGGGTGTCTTGTTAGAGTGACAGATGTTGAAAATGGGGTGTAGTACATGCAGTATTTTCCCTATTTTTACGTCCTTAGTACAATGTAACCGGTATTCCATCGTTTGATTTGTTAGCAATAAACTTGACCTCAGTCAGTGGCAAGTCGGGTACCTTGTCAGATCAAACACTAGCCCATTCCAATAATTTTCGTGTAATGCCTTTTGTTGTATCCGAGAACAGATAATGCTGTCACCTGTTCTTAGATCTCAGTATTTACGTAAATGCATGCCTTGTCCGGGTTTGATAACATGTGACTACCAGTAATCTATCATTCAACAAAAAGTAAAACAGCTGCTTAATCAACAGTAAACCAGCGCTTAATTCAAACAGTAAAACAGCGCTTAAATCAACGAAAATTCTTCACTGGAAGCTCAAGTTTTTCCTTATGGTTCATCGATTTCATGAACCTGCAACATTGTAAATACTTGCAAATCATCCAATTTTTACATTTGTAGCATCATAGAATGAGTTTCTGTCCTTTTGCCTAAGGTACCAGGCGCGTAAGAAATCGTGGGCTTACCCTCCCCCTTCCCCCCCCCCCCCCCAAAATTATTTTAATCTATTGCCCATGGCCATTTGTTATTTTGTAAAGGTGAAATAAAATACATATTTTTTGAATGGCTGCACTAAACTAGCTATTGAAACAATATTTGATTAAATAATAGGAAAAGAATCATCACTGACAACCCACCCATTTCTTTGCAGAGTTTCGTCCCTTTCTTTCTCACTTACAATTCTGTCAACTCCGTTTAACAGATTTTTGTAAAACATTAAAAAGGATGGAAAAACACGAAATTAATGAGGAGTGTTCATGATTACTTTTGTAAATATTAAAAAAGAAATAATCAAGATAACTTTATTTTTGTTTTTTTTGGTCTTATGAGTTTTAATTTTTAACAATGTTAGAGAACCTAATTTGGCGTTTAAAAACGTTTTTCAAATAGTTATAAGGCAAAATAACAAAAAAGTTATTTGATTATTTCTTTTTTTTAATATTTATTTACAAAGGTAAGGAACACTCACAAGTTAGTGGTTTTTTTCCAATTCCTTTCATTGGTTTTTACAAATAACTTGTAAAAACGGGAGTTGAAAGAGATGTAGTGGAGAGAAAGGAACGACAACTCTGTTGCAAGAGAAGCCCCCACCCCCTTTAATCTCTCCCCTCCCTGCTCTCCCCTTTTCCTTCAATTTAAGAAAATGAGTTGGGGAATTTTTTTAGGCAGAGGCATTCATACTAAATTTTACAAATTTTACGATTTTGGGTATTTTATGTAATTTGGTTTTTGTTGGAAAGATTTTTTAAGAACACTTCTCTTTATTTTCAACCCCCCCTACCCCCGATATGTCCCCCAACCCCTGATATGTTGCCCCCTACCCCCGGAATACTTGGCCCCCCTACCCCCGATATGTGCCTAGGGCAGGAGCTTCAGTGAAAAATGGGTGAAGCTGTTGTTTTGTCACATTTCCACAGAAGGAGGTTTTGTAAAATTTAAGTTTTCCACGTTTTCATCAGAGGAGGGTTTGTAATTAAGTTTTCTTCATGGGACCTCAACTAGGTGGCGGAAAAATATAAACATGCATTAAAAAAAAAAGAAATATGTTAACGATTTTTTAATGAGAAATCACATTTAATGTCCAAGAGAAATGTTTAGCTGCAATAATGTAGCCCCTCCTTTTTAAAAAAAAAAAAAATCGGAGAGGGCTACATATGCAGTAGAAATGTTATGTTAATGAGTGGTAGATTATGGACTCTTTTTTGAACGCGGTTCATTATTTTATTTCCGGTTTATATATGTAAATTAGTTTCGATAATTTATTCGGTTTTATATTATCATTAGTGTGCGATACTTACATGTCTACCGGTAGTAGTCCCCACAATAGTTTCGCACAGATTTCGAACCTGAGCTTTATCATGGCACCAAATTAAATGAAGTGCAATATTTTAAACAAACTAATTGATGTATTGTGCTATGTCAGTTGTTTTCTGAGAAATTCTTGTCAAAGTGTTTTCGAGAATCCAATCCCCAGTGTTGTTCGGGAGATTGTATTTATAAAAACAGGGCAGTGACAACCTGTTGTTTTAAACAAGACATTTAATTCAGATTTTCATAAAATGAATCATATATTGTTGTTATCCTGTTAACAGGAATATAACAATCCTTCGAAACCTGTAAAGGTGTATTGTTTATTTGGTGTTATCTATGGTGTGTTGGTTTGTATCAAATCTTAAGGGTATAAATGTATAAATAGGGTGATGAAGATTTTGAATTCTTTATATCAACATAAATGTGTATAGTTATAAGGTAACCGTGGAAAGTGAAAGTTGATGGAAATTCACAATGACTGATAAATATGATAGCCAGGCTTCAAACTTCAAACTTTTTGAAGAGTTATACTGCCTTTTTGTAAAAATAAGAAAAGCTAATTTTTAAAAATATAAGCTTAAAATTAATTTTTCATTCACGTTTCTATAAAGGAAAGTCGAATGCAACTTTTATAAAGATTTTTATGAAAAAATAATTTCTTTGAAAAATAATTTGAAAAAAAAACCCAATGCAAATTGCCCCATAGACTTCAATGTAAAATTCCTGGTGAAATATCACAAGTCCAGTACAATAACGAACAGTTATCAATCTCGTAAGTATATCAAAGCAGTAATCAAATTTTGAAATCAAGTCCCTATGGTGGGAATATTTGTATTTGGAAACCGAAACCCTTCAAAATGCATACATATCAAAATCCCACCATACATTTACTAGGCTCTAAAAATTTTTGGAGGGAAGGGAAGTATGATTAACCGAGGATTCTAACTTGTTGGGTAAGGAAGGCATGATAACCGAGGATCTAACGGTTGGAGAAGGGAAGCTTATGATACCGAGATCTAACTTGTTGAGGAAAGGGGGAAAGCCTATGATTAACCGAGGCCTAACTTGTTGAGGAAGGGAAAGGCTTAATGAATAACCGAGGATCTTAACTTGTTGGAGTAGGAGGCTAAAATGATAACCGAGGCCTCCTAACTTTGGAGTAAACCGAGGCTCTAACTTGGAGTAAGGGAAGGCCATGCTTATATATATTACAGAGCAATATCTTAGATAATAGGGAAAGTGATACTTAAGGTGCGGTAGTGAAATCTTAAATATGGAGAGTGGTACTTCAAATACCATGGAAAGTGGTTTCCCAAATGTTGAGAGAGCTAGAGAATGGCTCCTTGTATAGAGAGACCAGAACTTTATATAGAGAGGATAGAGGGTAGTACCTTATATGTATATGATTTCCTATGGTTTGTGGCTTATTATGATTTATATTCAACAAGTTGTGCATTTTCTATCCCTGAGCTATAAATCATATCAAACCACAAATCATAGATTCTTTTTATCATAATTATGTTTAACACCCCCTCCCTCCATTTTTCCCCCTGATATTTCTACTATTCGGCCCTTGAAGACACATACAATTTTTAGCCACGTCAGTACGCATAGGGAAAAAAGGTGCCTATTGAAGAGAAGATTTATGAAATTAAGCGTAGTAGAGTATATAAATTCTTTATTATACTAACATTTTTTTCTTTTGAGAATATACGCAAATTAAATTCAACATTGCTGAGAAATTTGCTCCCTGACATGTTTCTGCAGAAACTACGTATTTTTACGTACGTCTGTGAGTCACAATTGGCGTAGGAAATTATATAATATTTGCATGTAGTTGAGATGTAAATGAATATTTTTGAATGATTGTCAAATATGAATTGGTGCATTATACCAATACTAAGGACAGAAACTCTTCAACCAATCAGATACATCAAAGTCGTTAGAGCCAATCAGGTACGTTCATATTCTTCAGAGCCAATTAGATACGGCCCCACCGCTCACAGAACCATCATAGTCACAGACCGCTTTGCAGAGCCAATCAGATAGCCCCCAGCCGCTCACAGAACCAATCAGATAAGTCACAGCTGTTTTGCAGAGCCAATCAGATACGCCCTCCGCTCACCAGAAACCAATCAGATAAGTCCAAGCCGCTTGCAGAGCCAATCAGATGCGCCGCAGTCCGCTCACAGACCAATCAGATAAGTCACAGCCGCTTTGCAGAGCCATATCCAGCCGCTCACAGAGCAATTGAGATAAGTCACGGCCGCTTTGCAGAGCCACCCCCCCCTCCCCCCCCCCTCTTTTTCCCTTCCCCCCCCCCCCCCCGCCCCCCCCCCCCCCGTCCCCCCCACCCCCCCCCCCCCCCCCCCCCCCACCCCCCCCTCTTCCCCCCCCCCCCCCCCCCCGCCCCCCCCCCCCCCCCCCCCCCCCCCCCCCCTCCCCCCCCTCCCCCCCCCCCCCCCCCCCCCCCCCCCCCCCCCCCCCCCCCCCCCCCCCCCCCCCCCCCCACCCCCCCCCCCCGCGCCCCCCCCCCCCCCCCCCTATCAGATTGCGCCCCAGCCGCTCACAGAACCAATCAATAATCACAGCCGCCATCAGAGCCAATCAGATCTACGCCCCAGCGGTTGTTTAAAACCAATCAGATAAGTTCCCGATGTTCTTCAAAACAATCAAATCTATACGTCACTAAGAATATTAGGCCCCTGGATTAGGCCATGGAGCAATAGCTACAGCAAGCTTTCTTCTTCAATGCAATATAGAATTTAGATCAATTTTTTTAAATAAAAGTCACGGTTATAAATTCAGTGTTGAAAAGACTTGGCGCCTTCTTAAAAAAATATTACATTTTCTCGAAAAGATTTTTGAGTCTTCTTCATAAAT
Source organism: Ostrea lurida (assembly GCA_903981925.1). NCBI lineage: Eukaryota > Metazoa > Mollusca > Bivalvia > Ostreida > Ostreidae > Ostrea > Ostrea lurida. The sequence continues at coordinate 3,244 of CAJDSM010012881.1, read as the reverse complement.
ATATTGCGTCTCTTAGAAAAAAGATATTAATAAGATTCCGCGTCTTGTTTTAAAAAAGACTTCTAGAAACCACAACGCGTCTTCTAGAAATGATAACGCGTTTCTAGATATGATAACGCGTAATCTTGAAATGATAAGGCGTATTTTTGAAATGATTTGCTTCTTCTTGAAAAGATTTTCGTGTCTTGAAAAAAAAAATTACATCTTCTTAGAAGATAATATTACATCTCCTTAGAAAGATATTGCGTCTTCTTGATAAGATTTCGCGTCTTCTTGATAAGATTTCGCGCCTTCGTCAAAAGACTTCTAGAAATCACAACGCGTTTTCTAGAAATAATAACTAGTTTCTTCTTGAAATGATTTGCGTCTTCGATCCGCGAAAAATTATTAATGTCTTCTAGAAATAATAACGCGTACTCTTGAAAAGAATTGCGTCCTCTAAAAACGATAACGCGTCTTGAATTGTTACATGATCATGATTAAAGTATGGCAAAACTAATTTTTATAGAGAACTACAGATTCACCTGTCCTTTTGCTATTTTTAGTACAACCTATCTACCGATATTCAAAATAAAAAGAAAGTTTACGTAAATAAAACTTGAAAGTTTCATGACCTGTTACAGCAAATCCGTCAAGTTGTCTTTTTTAAACAGACCGGTGCCAAACATCGGAACAACATTTATTGATTCCAAATATATTTGCAACTTTGCCGGAGTTGAAACCTTCTTATTTCAGTTTCAATATTTTAATTTCAATATTAGGGGGAAAAAAGTGAAGCATGATTGCCAATCGTAATAACATATTGAACTAAGCTATGAAAGAGAATTGGGATATCGATCCCGAGGGAATTCTACCCGCGTCAGGAATCGATCCCGTCTATCCTGGTCCGTATGAGGACGTGCCCTACAGAATGCAGATTGGTCTCAATTACAATTAAACGCTCCTCTCCAAGCATTACAAAACCAAACATTGATTTTTTTTTTAAAACTTAGGTGTTTGTTCAAATGCAGATCACACATATTCATTAAACTCTCGGTAATGGCGGTAAGACGGGCTTTTGTCGTTGACACTACTTGATAGTTTTGTGTGATATATCAAACACAGTTGTTTGGTCCGGAACATGGATTTAAGAATGATAACAGAACCATTACTGATATTTTCTTTGGTCATTATAACAGGTAAGATTTTTTTGGGGGGATATTCAAATAATCATATTGCAATATTTCAATGTGCACATTTCCTTGGCGCAATTGGGGGACAGTAATCACAAAATTAGTCAGATGTATCCATCTTGCTGATCATTTCCAGGCTGTTTATAATTACGGAGTCGATATATTAATTGTTATAATGTGGAGTCGATATGTTATTCATCCACAAAAAAAAACCGTCATCAGGGTGCCATATATATGCATTCCTCCATCGAGACAGGTCGATCATCAAACGTAGAATATGGCTACATTACCATTTATCGTAGACTTTTACTTTCCAAAGAAGTCTTCTTAAACTCCCAGAAGAACTATTTATAGAAATCAAATGTGAATACATATACGTAAACAAACTGTGGAAAAGCGTATATCTCTAAAGGACTAACGACGTCATTTTAAGTCGCGTT
>CAJDSM010012879.1:0-14471 GCA_903981925.1 Ostrea lurida | reverse complement strand
ATTCATCATGGCGTACTCAGATTGAGTATCAATTATCAAGAGCAGACCCCAAAAGAAAGACTCTTACTGGAGATGATATTGACGTCTGCACACGACCAGAAGATGTACTGCCCACAATTTCCCGCACTCCATTCCGCGGCCTGTCGCAGCAGCTGTAGGGAGCAGTTTGTACACTCCATGGCTGGCAGGGTGACTTCATGGTACCGCCGTCTGTGTGGTTAAATGAAAAAAATATTTTAGTTTTACTTGTTACAAGCAATTTGATTGGCTGAAACATAAGATTGAGCAACATCAATTATTTTTGTATAACCTAATTAACTTGTTCTTTACGACGTTCTACAATGACGTTACAATGCAGTGTTGTTTCTACTTTGTTGCTACGTCAAAATTCGTCCACCTCATGGAAAATCCTTATTATCTCACAAGTTATTTATCACATAACATTAAATGCAATTTTCTGAATTAAATTATAAGGAATGAAGCTAATTTGGACCTAGGTTATACGATATAATCTAACTTGGTGCATTTTACGCTTAAAATAATACACTTCACGGATTATAAAGCATAAACTGCACCAAGTTAGATTATATCGTATAAACTTCATGTAGGTCAAAAGTAGCTTCATTCCTTAAATATACAGGAACTGTACCTGCTGTTACTGAAAGACATCTATGTTTGCAATAGGGCCTTTTTCAGTGACTAAATCATAATGCTACATGTACTTTGAAAAAATGGACTTTCAGAAGAATTGAAATCCAATATCAATAGTCCTTTCCTAGAAGATTGATATATATATTGAGGTTATGAATATAACAGTGATATTTATGTATTGCAAGAGATCTGGGTGTGTCTAAAAGTCGGTCTCGGTTGGTTCCGGTCTTCGGTCTCCGTTCACTATCTAAAAGTGGTCTTTCGGTCTCGGGTTCAAAGAAAAAAAAGTATTACAACAATATAGTAGGTCAAAGCGTACTTCTTGTCCGTAGTGGCCTGCGATTCAAGTTAGGTAAATTAGAATGAAGATAATGTTATGGGTAATTACAAGATTACCAATTAATTCTTCAAGGAGCATTGTTAAATCCACTAGGTTGTGATATCAGTTTGTTATTAACGCAAAAATATCAAGGAAAAGGGGAAAGAAATACGCTTTTGGATATAATAGGTAAAGAATAAACCGGGATAAAGATCCGAAGTAATGAGTGCTATTTGTCTATTTGTTGGCGAGGTTTCGGTTGTAAATTAATATTTATATCACAAGAATAAATCACCCCTTACGGCATTTAAATCTGTGGCACAAATACGGTAGAAAATAAAGATACTAATTCTATACTATTATTATATCATCTGTTTTATTTCTGTTGAAGTTACATTAGAGTTAGATCAATCTTTTAATTAATGAACAAGTATTATTATATTTATTTCACTTATATTATGTGATAACAGGAAATATGACTTTTCCTTATAGTACTACAAAGGGCAGCTAGTCAGGATATAATGAAATGGTATTGATCATGTGTAAATTGTATTGCACTTAGAAAATTATCTTATACAATTCGTTGATACATATAACAAGTATAAAATGAAGAACAAAACAGAGAAATGCTAGTATAAATTTAATGTAACAATCATTAAAGACAGATTAATTTTACCTGTAGATTGTTAAATTATTCGATAAACAACACCACGTTTTTTACATCAAACTGCACAAGAATTTGTTTAAAAAAACTATTTTTAAAAATATTTCTTTTTAAGATGGTAACTCAACCGAAATAAATAGTCGGATTAGATGTTTTTGCATCAAACAGCTTCGGGCAATTTTAAAAACGAACTCGGCCATGATTGAAGTTACCTAATTATATAGAACTGCGTAGTGTCAATAGGTTCCAAGAGCAGGGGTGTAAAAATAAACGAAAATACGTTAATTATCAACAAGAGCATGTGTCCACTGACATTCGCATGCCTGTGTAGATACAATGAGGTAGCATGCTCTAAATTCTTGAAGATATATACGATTCTTTCAGACTTTTCTAATGATAAAGCAATAATATATTCTGTATCTTAAGGAAAGAAGGAGGAATAGAATAATATGCTATATGACATGATTCGGATGCTGGTTTCTTTACACAATAATGAAATTGCTTTATTCCTTTATCAGCATGCTACATATCTATGTTATTTTTCTGTAATAGAACTAAAAAAGCAATCACGTGTGATCCATTGACATGTGAATATGTACGGTAAGTCTTTGCGTCCTCTGGCCCCTTACTATGGTAAGTCTTAACTTCTCAGTAGCAAGTTTAATTCTCTTGATACTTTGTCTACTTTTTGTGACGTTTTGCGTCTTCTCTAAGTTGACTTAGAGCGTTTCTCATACCCTTTTTCATTAAACTAATTGCTAATTTTGATTAAAGCTTACATGTTCCATGTGGTTGGGTCGAAGAGAGATATGAAAAAAACTTGATAAAGGCCGTGGGTGTGGCGAGATTGGCTGTGTATTGTGGGATACGCGGGCGAAGGGAGGATGGTCAGTCTCCGCTCTAATGTATATTAGGGTCCGAGTTTGGTGAAAATAAGAGGTGTGAGGAAGGGACTGGGGAGAGAGTGTACATTCTTCTTGTCGTATCAAATATTGACTAGGAGTTTTTTTTGTATTTTTTAAGTAGGGAATGGTCATATTTTAATGTGTTTATTTTGACAAGATCAAATAATGCTTTAAGAATAAACAGATCGGGATAAAATATAGGACGGCCTATTATGGTTTGGTGTTACATACTGGTCTAATAATTTTAACAGATAAGTATTGTGTTGCATAGTGCCTAGCCTATAAACAGCCTTTTAGTCGCTCCTACAAATTGTTATTTATCACTGATTGCTAGTGTTGTATCATTAATCATTAAGATCATTAAATAGTTTAAGCAAGCTGTTTCTGGCAAACATATGCTAAAAGATAGATATGTCTATGATCAATTGATCAAAGAGTCTGCTGATAAGGCAAGTAGAAAGTGTTATACCATTTTTTAGAAATATGTTTATGGGTCTTGCATTAACGGACATACTGAGAGATGCTTTTGCTCAGAATGTAGACATACTACTAAGAAAATTTTATATACATCAATTCGAAATGGGATAGGGTATAGTAAGAAGTGGTTATGGGGAAACATGACCCTCTTACTAAATCACGAAAAAAATTTCCCAATAAGACCAAATTAAAAAAAGAAAGGGCAAAGACCTTTGGCTTTACGTCTATGTCACATTCGAAACCTCACCAATATTTTCAGAGTATCCTAAAGCCTCTATACTGCACGATGGTGGTATTAATGGGGGTGGGGGGGGGGGGGTATATCACTATGCAACAGTCCTTAACACAGTTCAACTTAAAGACAGATTAATCCCTATAAATCCTAAAATTCGACAGCCAAAAGGAGAGGGTGGGGGGGGCGGGGAAGGAAGATGGCTCCAGACAAATAAGGGAGATGTTGATTACCCTAGAATCAAAGGCAAATGGTATAAAATATTTACACACAGGAAAACGATCATACAACAATCCGCTCGCTAAACAAATAGACACAGAAGCACATGTAGTTAACCACACTGGCAAAAGTAATAAAATTGCAACAAATTACGATAAGTAATTAAGAAGGATACTTAAGAAGTGAAATACCATAGTAGCCTTATTACATGAATAATCCAAGGAGAGTGGTTAAGTGTCTTCAATGAAATATCTATTATTGTGCGGTACAATAGAGTGCTAGTGGGCGAAGGTGAGACATGAATATTTAATCCGCGCTGACGAATTTTCATAAATCTTGGTCTATAGATGCCGATGGGAGTTGGTACGAAAGTTGGCTGATTCTTTTCTTATTCAAACGGAGGCATGGAGATGTCTTGGAGGGGATTCCTGTCTTTTATATGGATTGTCCCTATCAAGTTGTGTCAGTAGCTTAAGGTCCCTGGGAGAGAGGGGGACAAGTTTTTGGGGGCGGGGTGTGGGGTCCATGTAAGTCTCCTGAATTTTAGATGATTTTAGGGTTAAAATTTAAACCATAGTAATTCGAGTCCCTCATCAGGGGCGTTTGAGAGTTGAACGATACTACATGCAAGTCAATGATTTGAAAGAAACGGTCACATCTTTTCTGTTTCTACACAGGGCGTAACCATAAGGAATTTCCCATTTGGGGTGTGTGGGGGTTCAAAAACTTCATAAAGAACAACATGGAAAATGTGTGAACACCGTATTAAGGTATGGGAATAACGGGATTTAAAGGCGCGTGCTAAAAAGTACAGGTTTTGATGCGTCAAAAGGGTTTTACAGTTCGGAAAGCTGATGTGCAGTTTTTTTACGTAGGCAAAACACTAGTGATTGGTTGACCCCCAGGATAACCTTGATTGAACTCTAGGTAGGGTGGTCCAGCTAATTTGCTTCTTATGAACATAGCTTACGAGTTTATTCTTTTTACCGACCTCCGTGTTATGAACACCGGCAACGTTTGTGGTGATAAAATAGATAGTAATCATGACAGTATTAGTAATGGAAAAACAGCAATATAACGAAAGCATAGAAGGCAGTTACGAAAGCAAGAAGGGCTCAGTCGACATCTAAATTCATAAATCCAAAATTCGAAATTCAAGATTCAAATCCAAGTTCGTGATTCAATATCAAATCAGGGCCATCAAAATCAAAATTCATACTTCAGTTTTAAATAGAACCCCAGCGCTTGTGGTTTGGGCGTGAAAATACTATAGTTTGTGGGGGAATGATATTATGGAAAGTGTTATCGTTGTGATAAAAGAGTGGAAAGGAGTTTCTTAATTGGTTTTCCACGTGATATGGGTTTATTAGTGGTTATGAGGAAAGCGATCCGTTGTATTTTATGGAATTCTTCCCCTTCAAGGATTTTCTGTTAATGTAAAATTAAGTAAAGAAGGTGGTTTCTCTTTCGGTCAAAATAGTTTCTAGTAAGTTTTGCACATGGCGCAGAACCGTGATTAGTACTTAATGAAAATAATTCTTATGGAGCATAATTTCAATATCGCAGTACTGGGCGGATGTTAGGATCATTAAGTAGTCACGTCTAGAGGATATTCATCCAAGAGAATTGACTTGAAGGGCTGCTGTAACAATTTTTTCGTTTCATATGGTAGAAAGTTTTTTTAATTTTCGGGTCATTTTACATTGACGGAGTTTTAAGAATGCGTGTATTTAAGGGTACCGGCGGGAGTAAGAAAGTGTAACAGCGAATCACGAGATGATTAGAAGAATTTATTAGACCAGTTGGTCATTTTGTGCTGTACGAGAGAGGGCCGGATAGCCGGAGGGCGGATGCAGTGGGAGTTTAGATGGGAAGGGGGCGCGTTGTTGAAGAAGAGGCTGGCTAGGAGAGTCTAAAGAAGAAGAGGACGCCGAAAGTGGGGGCTGGGAAGCGTCTTGGGGTTTAAGGGGTTTTAAAGTTATGTGAGGGGGGTTGATTTAGCGATAATGGGGGTGGATAAGGGGTGGATAATTTTGGGGACGAAAAGAGGGGGGGGGGTTAGATCCGCGCATGGGGGGTACTAATGAGGGATTGTAAAACAGGTCTTAGGGTAGAGGGGGGGGGGGGGGTGTATCTTAAACGTACTAATAGAAGGTATTATTATGAGATATTGTACGAACTAGTGTAAAAGTGACGACGATCGAAAGATGCTTATTAAGCCATCCTATTTTCAGTCTTTATATAATAAAAATAATGTAGGGGTGTATGCTAACGGATAGGAGACTCTGTGGGTTGGCAGTAATCATTCAAGCGAGTCTTAGCCCCCCCCCCCAGTTGCACATGTGACCTTAGAGAGGGTTGCTTGGATTGGTTGAATCTCCTTGTGATCAGACTTTGTTTAACTATACACAGCTCCATACTCACAGTGACACGTAGAATGTGTTCAAACATCTATTATTTGGGAAGCTCACGAATGTAGCCATTTGCAGGTTGAAACATTGAAGAGTGTTGTGATAAAAAATTATATAAGCCTAATGCTGGGCTCCTCAGGGCCTTGGAGCGAGAGGGATTCGAGTGCCAGCCCTGCTGTCGATCCGAGGGCCTCGGTTTTTTTCGGTTTATCGAGGACGCCTTCAGCTCGCCTCTTACGAACGCCAAGGAGATGCTGTGTGACTATTCTAACCCGGACCTCCCATTAGGGAAAGATTTACTTGTATAACTGGTCAGTGGCGTGCTAAATATGAGTAAAAGATTACTAAAAGCCCGGCCTTCAGCAATGACAAACGAATGTTTGTCAAATCGAATGTCGAATGTGCGACATCATTTCAGGCCCGGTAACCCTCGACCCCACACCCCCACCCCACTAACGCAAAATGGAAAATGTCAGGGCATTTTCACTCATGTAATAATTTCGCGCATATGTTCAGTATTAGGTGCGCTGATTTACAGAAATTCTCTATTAAAGTCCAGAATGTTAGACTTGCTGTAATGACTCTATCGGACTATTATCAATTTTTGCCTAAATTCTGACCTCTCTCAAAGTCTGGGTACTGGCGGATTTAGGCCTGCTTTTGAAAAGGGGATCTACACATATTTACAATATAGGCCTCGGTTCACTATCCATTATATCTACTTCATCTGCTGTGGATTTTTGTTTTTTATTAATTGAGTTTTTTTAATATCTAATGTTCATGAGGGGGTGGTGGCAGGGGTCAGTTACGACCCGGTATTTCGTTCCCTTTATCCTTTCTCCGTTGATATTTCTGCGCGTATCGAGCACCATGAATCTATAGATAGAATGAGTGCTATCAGAGCACGAAGTCTCACAGAGGTTAAAAGGCTATGTGAAGGTGGCAAAGGCGCGACAGACAGTGTTGTGTCGGCGGATGCCGAGGCTCCTGCTCAATTGCACATTTATGTTTATGGACGGATCTGGATTTTGTCACACACCAAAACCCCCTAACACAACTACTCCTCCTCTTCTCGTTGTCATCAATAAATATATTGTATACCGTAGGATGAAGAATACTGTTCTAATTAATTACTGCTTACTCAATTAAATGTGTAAAACTTTCGCCGACATTCACCGCCTCAGTGACTACGTCCATGCATGTGGGGCTGAGTCTATGTATTCTTTTGTAGAAAAGAAGGAGGAATGTTAATTTGCTCTCGGATAAATGGCGCTTGGAGTGGGAGAGAGGTATTCATCATGCGAGTGTTCGAAAGCTGAGGGTGGATTGGCAGGAGTCTCACGCTTGCTGAATCGCGATTTAGACAATAGAATGGCTTCTCATTAGCTAGATTTTGACTCAACAACCTACTAGCATTTGCGCATTGGAACCTCTAAATCTATTTAAAAATTATCAAAAATTGTAAAAACATAAGTCATTTTGTTGTTAAACAACATTGATTGTCAAATGGTTAATAGAAATTCTGATTTTGAGTATAGATAAATTTGTATAGTTTCTCACACCACCGCATATAATTCTTCTGATTATTTATCACTTTTGTTAAAACTAAGCTATTAGTCCATTATAACTATAACAATAATAAGCACATTTATGTTTCAGTATACGATGAATTCATAGTGTTGATTTTCCGTGTGTAAACTGACCGTCCATCGTTTTTGCGTAAATAAGAAGTAGAAGGTCTGAGTTATATATCCGTGACAGTCATACTCATTGTAGTAAACTTCAAAAAGTTATAAAATAAATAAAAAAGTTGTTCACATCCGGATATTTCAAGTCATTATAACTAGATTTACTTAATTGTACCCTTGACTTTGTATACTTATTATTGTATCTCTGTACTTTTTGAAAATGTGTAATTAGAATTCTAATAGTAAGTGTCCTCGACATGAGACAAAACTAAGATAATTTTTTCAGAAAGTAAATTGTATTTAATTTACATTCAATGTCCAGTTCAAAAATCTTATTATAGTAGGGCGGTTATATTATTTTTTTCACATAAACGGGAATATCGACGTAGTATGTCCACACATATAGATAAAGCAATCCAGTGTAAACACTCCATAGTAGCCGTAGCGAAATCAATGAAACTGCTAGTATTTTTACTAATTCTTTTCTACTTATGATTGTATGACACTTCCAGTTATTATTTCCTACAAGACTATCGTATTTCTCCTATGCCAATAGTATACAAAATTTAGAAGTTGTGAAATTTAATCATGTAATTATGAATTGAGTCTGATGTGACTATTCGTTCACGAAATCTTGTAAATATATATTGAAACTTTTGACTTTTGTCGATATAATTTTTTTGTGGGTCATTTTTGTTCATAAAAACCGCTGAAGTGAAGCCTTCTGGCTTTCGTACATTGCAATCTACTTATGATATTTCAAAATCACCTATAATATTTTGAAATTAAGATTCAAATAGATTGAAGGATCGAATGATTCAAAATAATCATTATATTAAGTATTCAATTTAAATAATCATAGATATTTAATACTTTAAAGTATTTTTTACCTTTTATTGTACACCACTCTAAACAAAATTATAGATCGATTCTTTGCTAGGTTGATCTTATGGATTAGATGTTTTGTCGAGTATCTAACGACCATACTATTCACGCTTTGTAATAGTGGGAAGAGTGGATGACTTGATTAGCACATAGGGCATTACGTTTAGTAATGTAAGACACCGTGGAAAAGGACCGTCTTCTGCTAATAGTGCCAATGCATCTAATCGCAGATTTCTTATATGTTATGTATGTTTGAGCTTATATTGAGATAGAAAAGACGTATTCGTGTCTAAATTTATATAGAACAATATAACTTCTCTCCTTAAGAAATTCTACTATGGAATTGATGTAAAAAATAAGTACAAAATGCTTTGTGCTATCTATTACTGTCGGTAATAATACTTTCTAGAGATACTTTTTGCTCTCACAAATGCACAAAATTTATATATTAAACTATATGATGATTCAAGCAGGTAGTTTTGTACGATTGCATTATTGTGTACATTTGTCTCTATAATTCATATGACTATTTTTATATTAAATCGCTGTTAAATTAACTCTGTGTCATATTATTTATACTGATATGAAATGGCTGAACTTTTTCTAGGCTGTATCAAGGCTTCATTATATTCTTGGTCAGAGAGTTTTAAAATAGTGTCGATTATTGTCGAGAGGACATATTTAATAGGTTTTTACTGAATATGGAAGTAGAGCGGTAAAATCTTCATAAAAGAGTGAGATTAATATTTAAAGTTCCATAAATTTAAAAAAAAAAATTATAAGGCAAAATATTATTGTTTGTTCATACAAGCCCGGTAAAGTGGCGAGATCCAGCTTGTGTCGAAAGGGGGGCTGGTTCTTTGTAAAAAAGTGCCTGCTCCCAAGTAGATTGCTAACACGGTGACTGAAAAAGATGATATTCCATTTATGTTGCGAGACTCGGTATAGGATCTTGGGTTGATAGGGTCTTTAAGTATTTTATTGATCGTCGGTTTGAATTGTAGCACAATTTATGATATACTATATCATTACATGATAAATTTTGGTCGCCAAAGGGGAGGGGTGAGTCCCTCTAAATCCGCCACTGGGTATATATATTGCTTTAAAAACAGCCTTACAGTAGATAACGCCACTACGGTTTATGTTTACAGTAAATGAGTTGAATAAGCCTTATAAAAACACTCAAAAGTTATCATCAATGGATATAATACTCTGTGGGCTAGGCAGTAATCGAAGAGTCAAAGAGACGTCGAGTGATTATACTGTACACTTAGGCCCCCCCCGAGCATCATCGTCAACTGGATATGTGACATCTGGGGTATTCCCTTAGCGGTTGACTTGATTGGTGGTTTATTGCTACTGTTTTATCTGATACACAAGTCTCATTTGAGATATTCTTCATCAATCACTGGATAGAACGTACAATATAGCTGGGAAGGATTGTCAATTAAATTATTATAATGCCTACTGTCTGGGTTCAAATTTACAGTGTGGCTTATAGAGACAAGGGAGGGAATTCGTTGCATGTCGCGACAAGCACATGCTGTGTCGCGAGGCTATCGTTGATGTTTTTCGGTTCTTATTCCAGAGATGGAAGCCCATTCAGTATCGCTTTTACGACAAGCCGCACAGGGATGCTGGGGCATATCTATACTTTTTACCAGGACTCCACGGGTCATGTGACTAGAAACTGGTCCAGTCTTAAATATATAAAATTACTAGACATCGCTTCGACTCAGCAATGAAAAACGAATGTTTTGTCAATGGATGTCCAAATGTAACATCATACTTCCATGCCCGTACCCCCCACCGCAAATGGAAAATGTCAGGTTTTACATCTGAATATTTGCTATTAATTTAGTGATTTTAAAGAATTTCTATTAGTCCGATTTCTCTGTTCATGACTATAATGAATTTGCCTAAAATATCGCACCTCTTCCTAAAAGTCTGGTAGGGCGGATTTAGTCCTGCTTTGAAAAGGGTGCACACCCATTTTAAGGTTCGTTCATATATATATATAATATATATAGACTGCATTATATAATACTACAGTATTTATTGGCGTTACAGAAGGGGTATATATATTATCCCTTCTTTTATTTAAAAAAATTGTGATAAACCTAGAATTATATTTATAATAAATATCTAAAGCACTTATACTATGCGGGAAGTAATTAATGAGTAACAATGTTTCAAGACTATGTTAAAGGGTATACAATGAATAGCCTTAATTGTATTATTTATCTTGATTTCGCCATATCAGGCTCCATACTTTGATAAACGTCCAGTGTTACATGAGCAATCGGTCAGAAGGTTAAACTTTGATATATTTCTGCGGAACACAGCTTCATTTGTAAGCTGTACATTTCCTCATCGCCCAGACTTTATGCACTTATACGTATGTTTCATTCAGGGGTTTTGCCCCTCTCGCCCACTATTATAGCTATTCTCAGTGATATTCTCTTCACCGTACAACATCTAAAAACGTTATTTTACCAATAAACAGTGGTTTATTTTGTAATATAGTAATGTTAAGAAGTTTTTTGACTTCGTAAAGGGGGGGGGGTGGTGGGGATGCAAACACAACTCGTATAAACCTTGTGTGTTCCGAGGGGTGTGTTCTTTTGCCCGTAATGTATCAAAGCTGTCTTCGTTAAAGAATTCTTTATTAATTCTGATACAAGATTTGATATACTTATTTAAATTCAAATATAATTGTTTTAATGCTTGCAAACAAATTCTTAAATTATGATTTCATTATAATGAAGTATCTCTCCGCCCCACTTCTTACTCCACATCCCCCAATCTCCCTTGGACCGATTTTTAGTATTTTTTAAACTTCATTTAATACTATCATTTAGCTATTAGATTTCGTTCCATTCTCTGGTCAGCGTTGTAAGACACTGTTTTTTTAAGTTAAAGAAGCTAATGAGGAGAGCATGGACGAGTCATTCCTACACTCAAGAATCGTTGATAGTAGTGAATTTGGGTTGTTAAATTGGTCTGAGGGGGCGGATTAGTCCGGGTATGGGTCCTTTTGTCGGAAGTAAATCATCCCAATTGTCTATTTATACTTCGTCGTTTGACGTTAGATGTAGAGTGTTTTCTGTCTCTGGTGGGAATATATAATAATTTTTGGGTGTTTTGGTAATATTATATTTTTTTAGACAAGAATTGTATTTCATGGTAGTTTCTATAGTGTTTATCGGGGGGGGGGGGGGGTAAAAACCTTTATTAGGACTGAGGTTTGGATTTTGTTCCATTTGCTGTGGCTGATATAGTCGTTGTCGGGTTGGGAGCCATATTTGGGAAATTTTTGAATATTTGGTGATTTTGATCTGGCATTTACTGATGTTATTCTGTAGGAATATGCTTAGCTTATTTTAGGCGAGCATGGGACTTTGTTTAGCTCTAGTTTTAGTGGGTAAGGAAATGATTTCACCATGCGTGGTTTTTCTGGTCAGGTAGTCAGTGCTATGGTGAGGGGGCATCCCGGGGGGTAAAAAGGACAGATCGGCGCAGGGAAGCTTTAAGCGGGTACCCCGACAAGGTAGGGATGCGGGGTCGCCGGGTGACAAGGGTATCTCTGGGGGGTGACGGCACTGGGGTGGTGATTGGTTGTAAATACGAGAATGCAATCGTGCACGTCCAGGTGGGATCTTGGACTTGGGAACAAGAAAATGAACGTTTGAGGATTAATTAGCAGTTTCTGCAGGTTTGCAATAACGGGGGCATGGTGGCTGATAATTAGACTAGGTTACGTAGACCTTGATCGTGATTGAAGGACCGAAATTACTCAATCGGAGACTCCGGATTAATCCGAGTTAATGACTTTTAGACACATCATGTGTCGATCACTAAAAGTGAACTTATAGAAATAGTAGAAGCTCAATTGTAGGGTTAGAGGCTTGAATCGTTCGATCTGTAACTACGTTCATCAGCTAGCCCTCTCAAACTCGGGAGCACGGTTTGTATGTGTCGAGGTTTTCTACCATTTAAGAAAGGATTGGTACTTCTTTGATCAGCTGATGTCTATGGAAGCACAGATGGGGAGGGTTTAATTAGAATGGTTTAAACAGCTTGGCATTTAGTCCGTCAGGCGTGCTAAAGAAGGCCAGTGTGGGTGATGGGAGTTCTGTTTGGGGGATACGGGATATCATTTCCTACGTTAGCCTGGCATATTGGGGTAGGGGAATTTATTGATGTGATATCGGACCATCCCAGCCCTCCCAGCATATTGCTGTCCGCCGTGCGGAAGTTTCTCCGGAAACCAGCCAAAGTCAACCAGTAGCTTTCCCAGGGGAGGGTTGAATAAGTCGTCTGTTGCTAGGGCTAGTTCAGTGAAGTAGATATGCAATGGAGACAGTAGGCAGGTTTGTTTGGTCACTCGCAAACCGTCAAGACACGGGTATGACGGAACGTTTATGTACAGGTCTATCGGCTGAGATCTTCCATTGTTAGGCATGTTAGGTCAATAGGGGGCTGTAAGGTCTGATGGTAGAGAAGTCAAGAGCATATCAGATGCATATCTCATTATTTCAAGGCTTGGAAAGTTCTAATAGAATGTCGGGGAGTGCTCGTAACCTTGCAGGGGACTTCAAGTTTGAGCGGGTCAAGATAGGTAAAGATGGAGAAATAGAAGTTGCCTAATCAAGATGCAAATTTCTAATTGAGTTCTATTTTCAGTAGGCTGGATTAAAACTAGGTATCGGGGCAAGTGCTCGTAATACCCTTAAGATGGCTCATTTTTTTTGTGCCTGGGCAGTATAGGCTGTTGAACAGTGTTTGTATCGGGGTTGGAGAACGGCCAATAGGACAGAGTGGTAGTGAGTACCGGGAGGTAGGCAGTGAAGAATTGAAGTGTGTGACGAAGTTGTTAGGTGTTCAGTGGCCGATCTTCTCAAACAAGAGAACTTGCAGGTAAACAGGTATTGGGAAAAAGATTGAGTGTGGGGCGAATGGTATTGTTTTGAATAATATGGAGGGGGCGGGGTGTATTTTTTCCTCGCTAACAACCCACTACCCGACCAATCATAAATATTTTTTTTTTTTTTTTTTTTTTTTTTTTTTTTTTTTTTTTTTTTTTTTTTTTTTTTTTTTTTTTTAGGAAATCATATATTATATAATCGATCGGAAACAAAATTTTTCTGAATTGGTTTGTATTAACAAAACAATTGGCCCTTTAAACATCCAGTGCACCATGACCTCACCAGCCTGGGTAATTACTACGTAAATTAAAGATATAGTTTGAAAGTTATGGAAGGAGAGGACTAGGTAGAGAATACAGACAGTTGGTGAATTTCCTAGAGAAGCGTACGAGGTTTGGTGGCACGAAGGCTTTAATGCATGAACCTCTCATCTTTCCCTCTCGCCCTCTTTTTCCGTCTCTCCTTTGTTCAAATTGGAGAAGGAGTATTTGTTTTTTTTTTTTTTTTTTTTTTGTTTTTTTTATTTTTTTTTTTTTTCAAAAAATGAAAGGTAAAGTGTTTTTTTTTTTTTTTTTTTTTTTTTTTTTTTTTTTTTTTTATCTTTTTTTCAGATCACCCGACCATTTGATTTTTGGGGGGTTTGGGCGGGGGGGGGTGGTGTTACGCTTTTTGTTATAAGAAAAAACATCGTAGGGTATAGATCTTAACAACGCACGCGATATATTTGTGTTATACGAAAGGAGTATTTTTTGTGAAATTGAAATAAGGATTAAGCACCCAGAATGGTATTTTTTTTTTTTTTTTTTTTTTTATTTTTTTTAAAATATATGCGAATGTAAATTAATAAAAAAACACCAAATTATTATACGGATAAATGATATTTTTTTCCTCTTATCTTCTAGCTGTGGAAGCAAATAGCTATAATTTCATTTTGTTTTTTTTTATTCTTATCGTTTGTTTATTTTTTTTGTAATCAAATGAAAATTTAAGTTATAAAAAAAAAAAATATATAAAAAAATAAAAAAAAAAAAAAAAAAATATAAAAAAAAATATAAAAAAAAAAAAATAAATTTTTTGGTTTATCGTTTTTTT
>CAJDSM010012878.1:28188-45828 GCA_903981925.1 Ostrea lurida | reverse complement strand
GGAGATTAGGCTACCTGGCACTTTCATATTAATAATATTATGTTATCGCAATATATGTCACTGATATACATATATTTTGCAAATTTAGATACAGTAATTTATAAAGAAAAAATTATAGTGATATAAGATATTTCCCCATATAATGTATTTGGTGCGTGATGAAATTCGGGCCTATTAAGCACTGATTTATTCTAGTGCTGTTTCCATGGCAACGCAATGGTTAAAAAATCTCAAATATGTTTTTAGTAACTAAAAATAATCGGGCCTACAATGAATACGAGTCGTCAAATCACTATGGCTACATCTGTGTGTTTATTCATCGGCTTGGGTGTTTTTTTCACATGCAAAATATTACGCGAGTACAGCAATAGTAGCATAAACATCAATTTGTGAAAGCTTATTTCCATGGCAACGTTGATACTTGAGCAATCCAAAATACATTTTTCTAGTAACCAGGGTAATAAACTTTCACCATTGTAGATATAGACAATTTTGGATTGGGGGCCCAAAACGACCCTTACCATATATAGTCCTTTATATGGTTTTTAGGGGATTAATACCATGCTGAACTGACAGAAATTATTTATAAATGATTATTACCTGTAGAAGCACAAATATTCGCCATGGATTAAATTTGTTAATAATTTCGTTGGTAGCATTAATCAACAAAATCAAATCCATGATGAATTTTAAATCCAACTGTTGATAAATACAGAGCGGTCTGAAATGACGAAATTAAATCCCGACGAAATTTTTTTGGGAATCAAAACAACGAAATTTTAACCCGACGAATATTTGTGCTTCTACAGTAGCTGCGAGCGACGCAGGTCCAGACATCATTAGGTCTCACTTGTTCATATTTTCATCAAGAGTTCAAATACAAAGGGTTTCGATTATCAAGCTTTTTTTTAAAATTGTAATCCATTTTCTCAATTGGTAAATTAAATTTGATTTTAAGAGCCAAGAACTACTGCAGAACCAGAGAACTACCCCTGAACCAGAATCAACCGCTGAGCCAGAATCTACCCCTGAACCAGAATCTACCGCTGAACCTGAACCCACCTCTGAACCCGAACCCACCTCTGAGCCCGAGCCTGAGCCAACAGGAACGTGTGGAAGAGGGGTCTTTGCTGGTCGCAGTGACACAACAGGAAGTATGTATTTCTTTCAAACAATTTGATACTATAATTTCTAAGAATATGTGTAGATATAACATGATGTGTGTGCAAAGTTTGTTGAAGATACATGGTTCATTTTTAGATGCGCCCCATCCCATGGATTGCACAGACATGATTATCGGTGCTGCGCGGGGCATGCGTAGTCGTGTTGGGGACTACTATACAAGAGGACGATCATCTCCGCAGAGAGACGAATTCTACGGGGGCTCGGAAAGTTTAACTGCTGCTGGCGGGTTCGAAAAAGATGGCTATACCTATATCATAATCCGAAGGAAACTGAAAGGTATTGGTATAGGCAAGGGATTGTTGATGTTAAGAGGAAAAAAAGAGACGAAAAAGCGTTGGTGTCTTTTACAATATATGTAAAGCTCTAAAGATGAGAGTCCTCTGTTCCTTTTCAAGTTATACCCTTTTGATTTTTGAAATCTCTGTAAACAATTTGTTTTATTTTTAGTACCAAAGCGCAAGATTAACAGCAATATTACTGCATTGCACAGGATTTTACTTTGATTTTGCGTATTGTGGATTCCTAAATAATCAAGAGGAATTTATTATCGCGTAATTTCACGAGAGGCACCACTCGCAAAATAGAATTACTCACTTATATTTTTTATATTGCTGGGATACACAATTGTTAAAACTCTTGATCAATAGATCACTCATGATCATGTGATTTGACACCCTCAAGGCATTTTGCAACAATGAGTGCTTGTGTAATTTGAGTAATAAAGGAATCTGCAATATGGAATTTAGAAATAAATTTGATAATGCATGATATGTACTTTTATTGATAAATAATCTCGTATCAGCTGGATTGATGTGCCGTAATTGAAGCCTCTCTTATGATTTTGCACACTTTATTGACCAGTTTATCTCATTGAAAATTTTTTTAAAAACCTATGTACACGTTATAAGTGACATTTTATTTCAGCCACCGAAAGGACTGATTATAACATAAGTGACGAGTTCATGCACGTGATCTGGGCACAGGGACAGGACACCGGGAATTACGTCCACCGTCCGCTAACGGGAGTCGATGTAGTGTCCACTGTATCCGACAAAAACTTCTACAAACCGGACGAACTGAAATACCACGGCCATAATGACCACAGAGGAGTCAGGACATTGAATTTCTTTGATGGTGAGGTTCTTGATTGTGCATTTTATGCTATTGTAGTCATGCAGGTGACCTGTTGCTATTAGTCAGTGTCCACTGTTGTTCGTTGTCCATTTACAATTTGAACATTTTTCATTTCTTGATAACTACTTTTCTAATTGTTTTCAAATTTGGTATGGTGCATCCTCTGGACAAGGGGGGTATAAATTGTAAATTTTAGGACTCCTTCACCCCTGGGAGCATTAAAGGTGGGGTAAAACTGCAAAAAATTGATAAATTGTCAAAAATCTTCTCTTAGACTACAACCTCATATCTATAAGAAAAACTATATGCAAAGTCTTGTAGAGCAGGAAAGCCCCAACCAAAGTTGTAATTTTCATATTCCCCAGGGTAGAGGTTCTGGTGGGGCCACATTTGGCATATAGTATCTATGTGTAATACATTTTTAAAAATAACATTTTCTTTAATGCTATTAATGCTATAAAATTGAAATAGAACAGATAGTTAGAAGGAGTGGATAGCCTTTTTACCAAATTTATAAATTTTTATTTTAGAATTAGAAATATTGGTACCAGGGTGGGGGGCCAAAATGGTCATAGTGATGGCTTTATCATTTGAAAAAAAATCTTTAATTTTGCTGATACTATATACAAACTAAATACATAAGTAGGCAAAGGAGAATAGGAGAATGGAATGTACTAATTAAGTTGTGAATTTCACCCCACCCCCAGGGTTCTGACTAATACTCGGGTGTGGGGCTCATCTAAACACCATACGATATTCAACTACATCATTACTTGGAAACAAATTATAGAGCTGTAATGAAATAAAGTATTTTTCGAATTATTTTTTGTTCTTTAAGGGAACAGAGAAAACGTGCAACCTCCTCCAAAGTGCAACAACCAATGGGGACAATGCTCTGGAAACAGTGACCCGAATTGTTTCCTTTACACGTGGACTTACGACTCCAGTCAGATCACATTCACCATAAAGGCGTACTTAAACAGGGACCAATGGGTCGGCATCGGATTCAACAAGAAAAAGTCTATGGTGAGAGATATTCCTGCTAATTTCCATAGAGTCGATCTTTATCATGTGCTTATCTTCAGGGTTTCTAATCCGTTTTGGTGAGGAATATGTTTGTTATTTATCAGTAAATTTCTTTTTAAAGGCAGGAGCTGACATAATTGTGGGATGGAGAACAGAAAATGGAGAAACTGTTATTCAAGATAGGTAGGTTTCCAAATGATCCAGCATCCAAACTCATCATTTCAGTTATTCTTATCATTTCAGGTATACTACAATGTATCATTTCAGTTATTTCTGATCATTTAAGCGTATATATTACAAATATCAAATTTCAATTATTCTATCATTTTAAGGTATATATTACAAATAATCATTTCAGTTATTCTTATCATTTAAGTATATATTACAAATATCATTTCAGTTATTCTATCATTTAAGGTATATATTACATCAATATTTATCATTTAAGGTATATATTACAAATATCATTTCAGTTATTCTATCAATTTAAGGTAATATTACAAATTATTCTATCATTTAGGTAATATAACAATATCATTTCAGTATTCTATTCATTTAAGGTATATATTACAAGTATTCATTTCAGTTTATTCTATCATTTTAAGGTTATATTATCAAATATCATTTCAGTTATTCTATCATTTAAGGTATATTCTACATGTATCATTTTAGTAATTTGCATTACGAGGACTGTCATATATTTGTTCATTTCATAATTGCTTGTTAATGTTTTTGTTATATTTAGAATGCTCTTTTGTTTCCAGAAAAGCCAATGACTACTATAGCCGTCCACCATTGGATAGCCAACAAAACGTTACCTTAATTTCAAGTTCAAGAGTGGACTCGGTGACAACCTTGACCTTTAGTCGACCTCTGGTGGCAAGCGACGCGAATGATTTGTCTCTGTCGTATAACTGTGCTTATTTCATCTTTGCCAAGGGTGGAACCTACACTGCGAGTAATGAAATAGGGAAACATGCCACTACGCCCATCATATCCAACAAAGAAATCTGTGTGCCTTGTACTGACGGTTTGTAGAATTTATTTAGCATGTTAGCGATGCATGAAAAGTATGTCAGCCTAAAGCCTTGCAGTTCATATTCGCATGTACCGTACAAGTAGAATTTTTAGCGAGATGCAAATTTAGTGTTTTCTCCATAAAAAGTAATATTTTATTTTAGCGGTAACATTTTTTAGGGATTTTATAATCTATTACTGTAATAAGCTCTACCGATGATTTGGAATGAATTGTTAGCGATATATATAATTTTAACGATCTCAAAGTCCTTGCTAATAATTCCAAAATTAAATCCTCGATAAAATTTTAGCTTATACAGTATTTTGAAAAAATGAAATTTATCTTAGATGTTTATTATTACTATCTGGAATTCCCAGCTGATAAATTACTGTAACGGGCTAAAATTCCGCGGGGCTAAAATTTCGCGATTTTTATCTTTCGGTATTTCACGGTGGTTTAAATTTCGTGAATAGTATATAGACCAAGCTAGAATCATACCCCCGAAATACTTTAAATAGCACTTTGCAGTGGTTTTATTTTTGCAATTGTTAATATAATCGCGAATATAGCGAAAATAAAACCTACACGAATATTTCCCCCTTTACAGTATGATATACCCTATATTTATGAAGTAGTTCTGTTTTCATCTCTATATACATTGCTTATGACTGCAGTGCTTTCGTGAGGGAATACCTACCAGTATCTTTACAATTTGTAAAGGTGTCAAAGGCAAAACTTTATAGAAATGTAAATATATGAAAATAGGCTGTGTATTGGTAAAGGCTGTTCCATTTAAACATATTACGGTACCCGGGGACTGGGAACGGCAGTTTTTAAATAAACTTTATGGGTGGTTCTTCCTGGTGGGGTATGGATTCTATGGTGCATGTGGTGGGTGGCTTTTGTACAGTAATGCTTGTATGGGTGCTTATTTTACTAAACCGTATAATCTGTGAGGAGACAAACAGAAGAAAAGCAAGACAAGTAAAGAATGGAAGATTAAAAGTGAATTGAACGGCGTTTACACCTTCGTTTATTCTCCGGTTGACTGAACTTCATATTTTAATTGTCTTCAGTTTGATTCTAAAACTTCATAAGTGAAAATGCTTGTGCAATTATCTCCCATTGATTGATATGGGAACATATACAGTGGAGAGACTCGGAGAATTATACATCACTTCCAAGTCTCGAGAATTTATCGCTGACACTCCTATTTAGATGTATAGCCAGTTGTAGGGAAGTACCCACAAATTTAGACGTGTTCTTAGCGCTCAGGTTCTCTTTAAGTAATCTGCCAACACTTGCCGCGTATTGAAACCTCCGCAATTAAGTAAAGTTATATCAGAAAGACTCTTGACTCTCATTTCCAAATGTCGAGCGTTTGACGAAGGTGCAATCACTTGATCTAAAAGAGAAAATGAAGTGGATCATCAAATACCCCGTGTACTAAATTTCGGTAAATACCGTAATTCACACGTGAAATAAATTCTGTATCATTACCCTTGGACTTTCTTATGCCAAAATGGCGTAATACTTGACATCTATTCAGTCTTGTGGATCAACTTGTTTGATGTTAACGGTGTTTTTGAGTATTTTAAAATCGAATCCGCTGATCACATGTATCAAAATCTATTTCGAAATGACAAGTTTCACGTGTAAAAATCTACATAGTAAGTTGGATAATCAATTGGATATCGATTAGATCATTCATGTCAAAAAGATTTGATGATTATAAACTTTTGCACTGAACAAGTTTGTTCTGTGCACTCGACAGTCTGTTAAAATGTTGGCGTTTTTGGGCACTTGTTATCATATTTCAGTTATTCTCCATCCAATTAATTAACCTATTGAGATATTATACGTACATACAGAAGTGATATAAAGCTCTATGAATAATCATGCAACTGAATGTTATGGATATGCATGAATAATTTAAATGAAGCAGTCACGAAATCGTGTCATTTTAAAGGTCTTGCTGCTATCTGTGTGAAAAATGTCACATGTAGGTGGATTAAATTTGATATCATGATGAAAAAGTATATTGTGCTGATTTGGGAATATTTTGAATTCTACTTTTACAATGAATTGATTTGCTTCTATGGTGCCTATAACACTTCATTATTTGCCACTATGGGTGGATAGGAGTGATCCAAAATAACTTCTTTGGGTGATCACCCTAATTTTCAAGCCCCCCCCCCCCCCCCCCTTAAGTTTGTCAGCGCAACTCCTCTGAAACTACTGATCCAATTGATACAAAACTTGACATGTATGTAGCAAGGACATCATATGTGTGCATATTACCAGGAAATTTTGATCTCCCTGTCCCATATATGTTTTACTGGACTAGCCCTTAACTTTGGACTTATTTTCAAAATCTAAACACAAAGGGACTAAAGATCCTGGGTTGATGTTAAAGGTATGAAGACATTTAATAAAAGAGGAACTGAAGTCAAACTGGTTTTATCGCTTGAGCCAATTAGCGCGGTTGAGCACCTGACTAGAGATAGTCTGGTCTGTTGCATCCTCTCCTTTCCTGTTACAAAAGATATATAATGTTTTCATATAATACAGCATTTCAAAGAAAAAGGAATGTAGTTTCATGTCCCTAATAAGGATTTCTGCAAAATGGCCTTGTGGTTCTTGAGAAAAAGATTTTTTAAATTGACGTACATACCCCACCTTATTTTTTTTGTTGCCTTTATTGATTAGAGATGGACCTTCATTAGGGGCCTGCATTGACAGATGCAGCACCCTATGGTTTTTGTCTGTCTGTCCCTCCGGCAGTCTGTCTAGCTATCTGTTTTCGTGAAACTCAATGAATTTTCCCCACTTGTTCCTCATATGCAGATGTGCATATTGAAATTTGGTTTTATAGGGATCAGTGTTTTTGGAAAAAACTTTTATTTTTTCATGACAATTCACAGATTTTGCAAATCATATTTTGTGAACACTAAAACTCAATACCCTTACATTGTACATAGCTGAAATTTTGCACACTTGTTTATCACCATATGCATATGTTTATATATTGAAACATTTGCCTTGGTGGGGCTCTTGCTGACTTTTTCAGTGTTCTAGTTTGAACAAACTTGAATTCTTTTCACCCAAGGAACTTTGTGCCAAGTTTGATTTAAGTTGGCTTACTTTTTCTGGAGAAGATGGTTTATAGCAATATCACCATCACCGCAGACAACCACCATGAACAACAAAACATAGACAACATTTTTATCAGAAATGTGGTTCAGGTGAGCTAAAAAAAAAAGAGAAATGGATGGGAAGTGACCAGTACTTTGAATTCCAAAGTCCTTGCTAAAGCAATATCTCAATTTCATTGTGTGGAAGAGTATCATTTCTCCTTTTGAGTATCTGAAGTGAGCTAGATTCAAATTTGTTCAATTTGTGACCCAGGAGGGAGGGGGAGGGGGGATTCGAAGTCTTATTAAATGGGAATGTGTTGTAAATAGGTCTTATAAAATCTTATTTTCATAAACAGCTGGGCTATGTTAAGTCAATTTGATAAGTAACTGTCTTTAGATAATTTCAATATATTTAAATCATGGCCTGTAAGGGTAATTAGTAGGGCCACAAATGGACATCAAAGTTTTACATGGCAATATATGAGAAATATTTTTTAAAAGTCTTCTTAAAAACAACAGAACCATGATTAGTTTTGTTGATGTGCAAACGTCTCTCAGGAAATGCAGATTCAAATTTTGTCAAATCTTGGGAAAGGGACTGGAATAGAATGGGGTCCCAATAGAGGCGGATGAAAGTTTTACAAAACAATATGACCGGTATAGGAGAAAATATTTCAAAAACTTACTCGATCTCCAGAGCAGAAGGACCAGAATTAGCTATATTGAAATGCAAGCATCTTCAGTTAGTACAAATTCAAGTTCGATCAAATCGATGCCCATAGGTAGCCTCGTCCACAATGCAGATTCAATATATAAGGGGAAAATTTTAAATTTTCCTCAAGAGTAGTATATTGCAATCATCCTCACTCCTCAGATATGATTACGTTTATTTGAACCATGATCCCAAGAGGTAGGTTTGCACCACAACAGGAATCCAAATTTTAGTAGATTGGATTATCTTTTTTTTTTTATATTCCCTCAAGAACTATTGGTCATGATGCAAGTATTCTATAAATTTAGCTTAGTTTAGCCCTGGAGGCTAAAGTGGGTCTAAAATAGGGATTCAATGTTTTACACAAGAATATATATTAACAAAAATGATTTTTTTTGAAGAGCTACCCTGCCACACTGAATCATAGGAATATGCAAATTAACATTCCTAAGTTATGTGAAATTTATTTTTATATATTCCCGCTCAGAAGAGAGGGGGTTATACTGTTTTACCCATCCGTCCATCATTCCATCAGTCACACATTTTTTCTAAACATAATTCTCAGTAACTATAAATCACAGGATACTAATATTTTGCATGAAGCTTTATATAGATATGGTGTATTGTGGGATGCATTTTCAGATTTACTGGACATCTACTTCCTGCTTTCCAAGAAATTGGATTATGTACAACGTTCTTAATGTTTATAGAGTTGGGATATCACTAATGAGCATTGTCTCACAGATTTCTTGTTTCTTCTTCAAATTATGAATTTTGGGGTTAAGGTGGAGCTACAATCATGTATCAAATTTTACATAATACAGTGGAGCCAGGTTAATCCGGACACCTTAGTTTAAAAAAAAAAATTGTTCAGATAAATGAAGTGTCTGGATATAAGAAATGAATCTTATATTGTTTCGGGTGATGCAGGTATCATCGAGATTTTAGACGGTAAAACTCATCAATGCGCGAAGCGCATTGATGAAAAGTTTTACCGTCTAAAATCTCGGTGATAACCTGCATATCACCCGAAAAAATATAAGATTTATTTCTTATCATTTAATTTCGTATTACAGCAACAAAATACTTTACTTGTCGTTCAGGTACGTGATCGAAAAATCACCTCAATTCTTAAAAGGTGTTTTAACCAATGAGAATCGGCGCTAGGTGATCACGTGAAATAAAATTAAATGATAACTGAATCACCTGTTAGATCATATTTAAAGTAACCAATATGCCTACCTTATTGATGTGTCTTGAATTAAACACATTTTCTCATTTAATTTAATCATTAAATTTTCCTTTATTGCAGAAAATAAATCATGACAATGTAAACATTTACGTGCATTTCAAAGCACAGGGATTGAAATAACATGCACAGCATGTTTGTATATGGCATTATGCTTTACATTGTACATGTATATTAGCACCATAGACACATCAATATACAAACTGTACTGCATGTACTAAGGACAGAAAAGGATGTACAGGGGATTCCTTCTTAATCCATTATAGCCAACTTATCAGGGGAAAAACTAGATTTATATAAGATTAGGCCAAATATTTGATTAGCGGAATGCCCTATTTACCAAATGATTGGACTCTCTATACCCCAAGGTCTCGCACCTCTATTTGAAGACTAATGAGATATAGTTGTTTTACACCGCAATTCTCTGCATCAATATTACAACAAACTATATTATCGGTATATTAAGTATTACATTTTCTGCCTGGGTATTTATCAGTATTTTCTGTCTGCATTCATTCGTTGTCAGTTAGCTTACTTTTATTAGACTTTATATTCAATGATTTGTTTGTTTTACTGCAAACAGCCACCGTTGTGAACAGGATGCACAACGTGTAAAGAACAGAAGATTCAGTGCAACCCAACTTTTTCTGGATCCACATTGCTGTATAGTGAATAAAATGAATGAAGAAAAATAAAGTTGTAGATTTAATATGATTCTCGTTTTTATTATTCCCCCAAAATTGAAGATTGTAGGGCTTAAAGTTTTTTTTTCTATCTGTCCTTCTGTCAGTCTGAGGCCAAAAAAAGAAAACTTTAACCTTGGTAATATTTGTTGTACCGTATATCGTCCTATTGAGCGCCCGGGCGCTTAGAAAATTAGAAAAAGGGGCGGTTATTAGGTCCGTCTGTTGTGAAACGTGTATTGTGTAAAAACTTATGTAAACCATAAATCTATATTGAAACATACATTTTTAACTGCATCCCAATGATGCCAACATCGGTGGACTTAAGATACCATGTATTATGAAATTGAATGCAGTACCAAGATTGCAAGAAAAATTAAAAGCTCTGCTGTAACGTAAGTTTTACTGAAGGAGGAGGGGGCCCTTATTCTTGGAGGATTGGGAAAGTCCCGGGGGGCTCATAAGTGGCAGGGGCGCTCAATAGGACGAATACGGTATTCCTTGTAGTAAAATCTTTCCATTGGTACCAAAATCTTAAGACCTTTACATTGATCTTTGACCTACTTTTAGAAAATTCTAATGTCAGCCATATCTTTCAAATTGTAAGAGGTGCTGCTTTCATATTTAACCTGTGGACATCTTGTGAGAAACCTTTCTTGACCTTGACATTGACCATTTGACTTAGTTTTTTTTTAAATGCCTGTCAAAGATGGGGCGTATTACAGTATGGCGTCATCCATCGCTCTGAGCCTTGTAGGCAGGATACAGACCAACCTGTAAGCTCCAGTATCTAATTACAACTTGGTATATTTGATCACCACAAGGAGAGAAAGATGCCTATTGTTTTTCAAGGCCAGTAGTCAATGTTGAAATATCAATTAGTAGGGAAATCTTGTAGACAGGATACAGACAACTTGGTACATTTGATCACCATGATGAGAGAAAGATGCCTATTGTTTTTCAAGGTCAAAGGTCAAGGTCATAGTATTAGTTGATTGGAAAACCTTGTAGGCAGAATACAGACCAAACTATTGTAGCTAGGACCGTCAAACTCGTACACATACTCCTAGTGCCAAGTGGAGGATGTCTTTTGTTCTCATAGGTCAAAGTCAAAGTATCTCTTAGTAGGAAAACCTTGTAGGCAGAATACAGACTGAATTATTGGGGCTAGGACCATTAAACGTGGTACACATGTATACTATATACTCCTCATGTGAAGTGGAGGGTGCCTTTTGTTCAACAAGGTCAAAGGTCATGGCTATAATATCACACAGTAGTAAGCAGGATACAGACTGGATTTTTGGGGCTGGGAACATCATACTTGGTATACATAAACCTTATGCCAAGTGGAGGATGTGTATTGTTTCTCAATAAGCATAAAATAATGAATTAACACACAAAGGACAGTGATTATTTGGCTAAAATATGAAGTCAACTAGAATTATGTTTTCTTTTATCAAAATCTAGAGGTGTATTATGCCATGCTCGCTCTAGTTGGAAATTTTCAAATTTTTTTTTTACCTTGGTCATATCTTTTTCAACAGAAAAGGTAAACTTTTTATGTTTAGTATGTGTATTCCTTGTGGCAAGACCTTTCCATTGGTACCAAAATATTTGACCTGAAGACCTTTACAATGACCTTTGACCTACTTTTAGAAATTTTGATGTAAGCCATATTGATGACATTGAAAGAGGTACTGCTTTCATGTTAAGCATGTCCATTTCTTGTGAGAAGACCTTTCCATTGGTTCCAGAGTTAGTGACTTTGTGACCTTAACATTGACCAATGACCTAGTTTTTGGAAATTTTCAAAAACAGTTATTCTTGGTAAAATCTTTTACATCAGAACAGATTACTTTCATATTTGATATATGTTATTCCAAATGAGACTTTTATCATATTATTTGAAAGATGTGGCTAATATTAGAATTATTTATAAGTAGATCAAATGTAAACGTCACAAGGTCAAGATTTTGATGGAAAGATCTCACCACAAGGAGTATATATATACCAATATGAAAAGTCTACCTCTTATGCTGTAAGAGATATGACCAAGGTTAAAATTCTTAAAAATTTCCAAAAACTAGGTCAATGGTCAAGGTCACAAGGTCAACAACTCTGATATCGATGGAAAGATCTTCTCACAAGAAATGCACATGCTAAATATGAAAGCAGTACCTCTACAAATTGAAAGATATGGCTGATATTAAAATGTAAAGGTCACAAGGTCAATGACTTTGGTACCAATTGGAAAGTTCTTGCCACAAGGAATACACATGCTAATTATAAAAGGTCTGGTATAAAAGATATGTTTTTGACACAGACAGGCAGGCCAGAAACTACATGTACATGTATATATATGCCCCTGAAACTTCAATTCCTGGGGCATTGGAAAAAAAAAAACGTCTATAAGCCATTGAGTTCAATACAACACATCATACAGATAAGAGGTGCAAAAATTGGCAATACAATGTCTCAATCAATATGTGCTATGAAACATCATCACATACCACCCACTGTAAGGGAGGTGTTGATAGGATACAGGTAATTAGGCAGTACGTGTGTCTTTAATATTAGTTACGGTCCCTGAATCGTTCTACTTTTCCACTTGAATGGTGTATGCACTGTCATAAAGTATACGAAATACTGATTAAGCTCTATATATATTGATATACATTTTGTTTGTAAGGATATTTCACTTGCAGAAATATGAATCATTATTAATGATCAGTTTAAAAAAAACACAATTGAATCAATCCCAGAACAAGTCCCCTCTTAATGATGCTGAGAAAACTGCGTGGAGTTTCCTTTAAATTTACACGGTGAATAATCCAGATACTTTTTAGTTCAAAATAATATGAAAGTTTCCTTTGATCCACTCTTTGCACTTACGTTCCGTTCCATTTTATTCTTCTTTTTTCACTTTGGAACTTCAAAATGACTGACAAAAGACTGAAGGAATATATTGAACACTGCAAGTGAACAACAAATGCTATAAATGTGAACAGGATCAATTGGTGAATGGTGAACACAGAACACACAAAGCAGAAAAATAGTACAGTAGACCATTTCAGGGACTTACAGCTGGGCTTAAACTTTCCCAGACCAGACCTCCCCCCCCCGCCCCCCCCAACCCCCCCCCCCCCCCCTACAAAAAACAATTGTCTAAGTTAATGGTACAATTTTCAATGCATGATGTTTTGTAGTTAAAATAATAGTCCAGATCCAGAACATGAAGTTTTGGATGAACAATGCAAAATAACGTGTGAAAATTCCGTTCCCCAGAAATATGGTCTGGAAGATTATAAGCATCCGGATTACAGAGGCTCCACTGTACATAGATATAAGCAAAACAGATACTTTTTATCAATCTTTTGTAGAACAGTAACACCATGTTAGTAGTATTGATACTGATCCATTCCTATGTTACAGTGTGTGGATTGAGATTCAAGTAAGTCATGACCCTTCGAGGCTAGGGTGGGGTCACAAATGTGGGGTCAAACTTTTTTAAAGGAATAAATTAAGAGGGGAAAAATCTTTTTTAAGTGAACAACAGGATCAATAACTCAGGTGAGCATCATGGCCCATGGGCTTCTTGTTGGTGTTCTTATTACGTCCGCTGAGGAGTTTATAAAATCGGGAGCGTTTATTTATTATTTTGTTTGTTGGTTTGTCTGTTAGCAACTTCATGCAAAATGGTCAGATCGCTTTGAAAATTGGTACACAGATGTATGTTGGTCTAAGGAAGTCCCCATTAATTAAATTTTGGCGGCGATCCGGATCCTGGATCCAGAAGACTTTAATTTAACCTCGTACAAAAACTAATGGTCAGATCGGTTTTGAAGATGCATCTTGGTCTTAAGAATTAAAATTTTGGTGGCAGTCCAGATTCAGATTTGGAAGACTTTTTAAAATGTAACCTTTGCAGAGGTTTGTAATCTCTGATTGCGCTTGTTCGGTATGAAACAGAGTTCAGGTTTCAAATTCATTTTTTTTTTATCATTTTATGATTGTAGACTCTACCAACCCTCCCCCATCTTCTCAACCTCCCCCATCTTCTCAACCTCCCCCACAGTGCAATAATAACTGGGGACAATGTTCAGGAAATGATGCCAGCTGCTTCAGTGTCACGTGGACGTACGACGCCAATCGGATTACATTCACGATTAAGGCTTATTTGGAAAAGGAGCAATGGGTCGGCATTGGCTTCAATGACCAAAAGCAAATGGTAAGATGTGTCCCTTAATTGATGATTCTCACAAGTCGATTCCTATGATGAATTTGACTCTTTAAGTTTTTGTTTATAAAATCCTTTTATTTTGAAAGGATGGTACTGACGTAATCGTGGGATGGAGAACAGAGAGTGGTAGTACCGTTATTCAAGACAGGTAAACTACGACATCGAATAATGTGAATAATTTTTAATTCAATGCATGTATACCTGTTCTTATTTTCATTGAAAATACAATTTCAGAAAGGCGAATGGCTATGGCCCTCCAGCATTGGATAGCCAACAAGACGTTACCTTAATATCAAGTTCCAGAGTGGATTCAGTGACAACCTTGACCTTTAGTCGACCTCTGGCGACAAGCGATGTAAACGATTTCTCTCTGTCTAATAACTGTGTGTATTTCATCTTTGCCAAGGGTGGAGTCTACACTGCCAGTAACGGCATATGGAAACATGCCACTACCCCCATCATATCCAACGATAAAATATGTGTACCTTGCACAATAGGTTCGTATAATTGTATGAGAGAGAAGGGGGAGAGAGAGAGAGAGAGAGAGATTCTTTTTCCAAATTAGGGCCCTTTCAGGCATTACAAATAACTTGCATGATTAGTATACAGTTAACGTATATCACTGAGGGAGTTAATAAGCAAGATTCCAGTTCCCCTCAGCCAGGATTATTTCCCTCGGCTAACGCCTCGGGAAATAGTCCTGACTTCGGGGAACTGGAATCTTGCTAACTCCCTATGTGATTTACGTTAACTGTTTTATTATACCGATACAAATTAAAAATATGATTAAAATAAATTCAATGAAAACAATTCATTTAAAACCGTTAGCTATCGTTCAATACTCGATAAATCCATTATATTTTTCTCAGATGCAGTTTAAGTTTTCTAACACAGACAACGATACCTTTTGCGTTTACACTATCACGAGACTTCTAAAGTTCATAGATTTTCCAATTCATTATGAACCTCAGACAAAAGTGAGTTTTATTAGTGTCTGCCATTACCTCCCAGAACCTGCCAGACAAGAGAGGCAGGTATGTTTAGTGTCCACCATTCGCTTCACCAAAACCTCCAGACAAATAAGCCCGGTTTTTGGTAGTGTGTCTTGCATTATCTCACCGACAAGAGCTAGTTGGTTGTTTTTGTGTCTTCCAGTTATCTAATGCATACACCAGACCGTCCAACAAAATGAGGCTCTGTTGGTGTCGATTCCATTAGCGCTCAACCAGCCCCTCCAGAGCAAAAGCGAGGTTTGGGTTAGTGGTCCATTAGCTCACCAAGACCTCCAGTACAACGCGAGTTTTTGTTAAGTGTCTCCAATTCTCCTACCAGACCCCTCAGAAGCAGAAAAGTGAAGCCGGTTAGTGGTCTGGCATTAGCTCACCAGCACAGAAAGGGAGGTTTCTTGTTAGAGCCCCCATATTAGCTCAGCCAGACATAAGCGAAGATTTTGTTAGTGAGTTTCATAAGCTTGCTATGCACAGAACCTCACAGCAATAGATGCGTTCTACTGTTTGGTTACTTAGCTCACCAGACCATCCAGACAAAAGCGTGGTTTGTTGTGTCTTCATCATCCTCAATATCCCCAGACAAACAGCGCACCACAGGCTTTATGTAGTTCTTCCCATTAGCTCACGAACAGAAGAAGTTATGCTTAAGTGTCTCATTAGCTCACCAGACAAAACGAAGTTTTGTAACGAACTCATTATGCTCACCAGACCTCATTTAGACACACAGACTGTTTCTTAAGGTGTCAGACCATTTCACGCTCCACCAACAAAAGCCGAGGTTTTGTTATTGTGTTCATTTAACTCAAATCGGCAGAATCTCAGACAAAAGGCGTGTTTATTGGTATAGGTTTCTCCACCATCGACTCTCAAGACAGGAAAGAGTTTTATCGTGTCTCCACTAGCTAACCCCACATGTTATTATTATACATGCCGTTATGATTTTTATTTACATATATATAATAGCAGGTGGTTAGATTTAGGCTAATTCCCTGGAAATTTCGCGTGGCGAACCTAATCCCGCGCTGCGTGTTTAGTCATGAAAACTAATACAATCGCTTTTGACGATAACTAATTCACCGGCTACTCGTGAATCTCCCTCTAGACCTATTCCCCTTTAATGTTAAAGTACACAAATATAGACACAAATGTCGGTGCTCTAGTTATCATGCCAGGACAATGTGTCGTTGATTAATATAATAACCATTTGTATCCGTATTGAGCTAACGCTCATTTGTTACGTTCGTTCACAATGCTTTGTAAACACCAATGTTTTGTAACTTGTAGTAAACACGGCGACAACTCAACAGGCAGACAACCACTGTTCAGGTTGCATGAATTTAAAAATATACGACTTTATTGACACTAATTGGAATAAGTCCCGTGATGGTAATCATAGAAGAGAACGTTCATATAGTAACGGCAGACAAGAAATAAACTCTGTCTATTCACAGAGATATCGGTTGTCATGTGTTAGAAAACTTAAACTGCAAAATCGAAGAAACTATAGAAAGGAATGATTTCATCAGAGGTAATGATGGTAGACAGATTAGCTAACCGATGAATATGAATTGTTCAATTGAAGTTTTTTTCATCCACAGGTTATTTTCACACTATTGCAAACAGGATATAGGATAAAAAAAAACAGTTCATAAAACTGAGCTTATCATATACATGAGGAGGTAGCCAAGATTTCCTAGTTCCGCACTCAGGTTTAATAGCTCCATGGATATTCCCTCAGGCTAACGCCTTTGAATGAAAATAGTCCTGGCTTTGCGAGGGAACTGGATACTATGCTAACTCCTCAGGATAACCGTTAAAACTGTATAGATATATTCATACCATTTCTTACTAGAGAATTTTCGAATATATTAAAAAGTTATAAGGTGGTTAGATTGACTAATCCCTGGAATTGCAGTTGCAGACTAATCCCTCGGTTGCAGAGTCCATATAGAGATAATACCCTGAGCTTTAGAACTAATTCCGCGCTACTCGAGTAAATCCTCTACCGACTTATTCTTTTACATACAGAACAAAAAGATACCCGAAAAGTTCTCATAAGTTTTCAACAACAGTGTCCATGGATTAACGTCCGTATCACGCTAACAGCTATTGTTACGATCAGCATAGTGCTTGTACGTATCACAATGCTCGCTTGTAAAACGTTGTTACAGTCAAATTTACAAGGAACGATACTCAAACGTGCATTGGATTAGGTTTGATGATTTTTTAATTTTCGATTCTTTGAA
>CAJDSM010012878.1:4169-28163 GCA_903981925.1 Ostrea lurida | reverse complement strand
AAAATCAGTAAAGGTATAATAATACATTTTAACACACATGTCAGGTACATCTAATTTACATCATAACACTGATATGGCTTGGTTTACAATATTGAGGGTTGTATGATACCAGAGACATATATATATGTCTCTGATGATACATACCGTTTGCTAGAATTGATTTTATTTTTATATCACTGAATTATTTCACTAAGAAGGGAGGTAAGCGAAGGAGTTTGGAGGTTTTCACCAGACATATATGTGTATAATCAGAGGTACCCTGTATTTAAAAAAGCGCACACACAAAAATTTGGTAAGAACAGCATGATGATGAAGAAATCGCACAAACTGTATGCATGATATTAGGATAGTCTAAACTGATTCCTGCAATTTAACACAAAATGAACATTTGTTTAACAGTTGACAATTCAACAAGAAGCACCCCAGCTCCTAGAGAAGTTCGGGGTGAATTCAAGGTCACTAGTACTGCTTGGGACCCCAAATTGGAGGACACCTCAAGTCCGGAATTCAAGCAGTTGGCTGACAAGCTGCGGCAATCTGTGAGTAATTTGTTTAGTCAGTGTATATAAGAAAAATGTTTACACGGCAGGAGCAATGTTTTTAGCTCACCTCAGTCGAAGGCTCCAATGAGCTTTTTTGATAAAAATTTGTCCATTGTGAGTCTGTGACAGCATCATTGGCATTCAGAATTTTATCTTCTCCACCAAAACCAATTTCAACCAAACTTGGCATAGGGTATTCTGGAGTGAAGGGGATTCAAGTTTGTTCAAATCAAGGGTCATCTCCCCTTCCAATGGGAAATGATTTTTTGAAAAGGCAAAACATTAGGGGCATTTAAAAATCTTTTTAAAAACCACTTGGCCAGAAAATAATGATTTAAGTTGGTCATGATCCCAGAGGTATGACGGGGTTACAGGTGGGAAGTAAAGTTTTACATACATGTGTATATATGTTGGAAACATTTTTGAAAGTATTCTCAAGAACATGAACACACCATGATTAGTCATATTTATGATATGCAGCTCAAGTGCACACCTGTTGTACAGCATCTGTCTGTCTGTCCGTCCATCTGTTTGTCTATAGACTTAACACATTTTCGACCTTTTCTCTTTAATAACAGGCCAATTTCAACCAAATTTATCAAATAAAGCATACTTGGATTCAAAATTCTTCAAATGAAAGGTCATACCCTTTTAAGAAATTGCGAAAATATGGTAGTGTGTTATAAAAATCTTCTCAAAAATAACCAATGGAGCTGCCACTACTTATTTTGTAAGTCTGATGTGTCTATGAAGCAAACACTCCAATCTCCAGTTTAATAATTGTTGAACTGAATATTTTGAAATTTTAGTCAATGACAGACACTGGAAGAATTGTTCCCTTATTAGCAGACTAGCTTGGAACATCTTACTATATTTTTTAGAATGTTTATTCATATACAGCTCTAGAGCAAATAGAGACTTTTTAAAATTTATTACCTCAGGGGAGCGAATGTCTGGATAGCTGTTACCATGACTACGGTGTTGCTGGCGGCTTTATACTTTAAGGAAACACTCAAACTTTTAAGCTGGATCTTTTGAACCAAGGTGGATAGTTTACATACAGTATTAAAAAATATACATCTGATTGACATTGTGTTTCTTTCAGCTGACTACGCTGCTTAGCACCATACAGGGATTCGTGGATGTAAGAATAATCAAATTCAGGTAGGAGAAATATTGATGTAATTAGTATACAGTTATTTTATTCATCTCGGAGAAAACTACCAAAACTATTGTCCCTTGGTTGTGTGGAAGAAATCGAGAAAGCTATTCTTATCTATGCCATCGCTGAGATGCATAAAATGACTGTTTCATCATCCAACTGATTTATTTAAAAGAACCTCAATGTTGTAGTTTATATTTTATTAGTGAGAATTTTTAGGGTCCCACATCGACATATGCGGCGTCCTATAGTTTTCACTTTGTCTGTCACACTGTGAACACTAGAATTAAAAAGCTATACATTGTACATAGCTGAACTTTTACACACTTGTTCATTTGACTTCATCACCATATGCAGATGTGCATATTGAAATTTGGTTTTATAGGGACCGATATTTCTGGAAAAAAACAGATTTAGAAAATCGTATTTTGTGAACACTAAAACTCAAAACCTTTATATTGTACTTAGCTGTTATTTTGTACACTTGTTTATCACCATATGCAGATACAAAATATAGAATATAGTCCTTTCACTGTGTTATGTATGGCATTCAGTATGGTAAAACAAATAGTGCATGAAGTGGAGAGTAACATTGGATATATTTACCCCTTGAAAACCATCGGACTGAGAGTGCGCCTTGGGTGACAATGTTTTTTTCTCAGAGGGGAAATTTTCAATGTTACCTTCCACTACATGCAATATATTGTTATACTTTCATGTAAATACTCGAATCTGATTGGACAAGGAACAGTTGACAAAACATACTATTTCCCTGAGAATAGAAAACATGCCCTCCGGGGTAATAGTATCTAGCAATGGGAAACATTACTTGACGATGGGTAACATTCTGAAAAATTGTTACATGCGTCAAATTTATGCGCCTACGGTTCGCCGTAGATTGTTAGACGACATCGATTAAGCGTTTGTGTTATACGCAATTACCAGCATTGATATACGAAACGTGGCATGACAGTGATCAAAGTCAACAGACGAAACGGTTTGTTGTTTTTATAACATTCAGTATAACAAAATAAATATTGCATATAGTTGAGGGTAACATTTAAAATTTTCACCCCTCGGAAAACCATTGTCAACCTCGGCTACGCCTAGGTTGACAATGTTTTTCTCGGGGTGAAAATTTTTAATGTTACCCTCAACTACATGCAATATTTGTATATTGTCAAAGTCTATACAAAATCAGTCTTCTAGTTCTTTAACTGTTTAATCATGGCGGGAAATGTCACTGCAGGCAGGGTAGTGTAATAGTGGAGTATGACATCATCATGACGGGCGATGAGGCGACAGTTCAACAGGGGTCAACTGCTGTGATAGAGAGGCTGAAAGGCCAGAGTCAACTAGATGAATTTACTCTGGATAAAGAAAGCATCAAGTTAGGTAAGCATTAGTCACTTTCTCGGCAAAAACTCATCATCAACTTCCACGCGTGTCCATTTTCTATATGGATGTCGTCAGTATAAATATCACCAGCATGCACTACTACATTGATGCATAAGGTATTATTCAGTACTGAAAACTGGGGGAAAGAAAGGATAAGATTTGGTGTGAAGCATGTCGGGTACAAGGGACGTGATATAAACTGTAAATTTATGGACTCCTGTACATATTTGTATCCTTATAAAAAGAGCATTTGATTACACGGTTTTGTTAACAAACAACAACAAATGATAAAATGTAACCTATACGATGTCAAAGCCAAAGAAATTGGGGGGGGGGGGGGGGGGGGTTAATTTTATAATTTCAAAGATATCATAAATTTTAAGGACAAATTATAGGATTTCAAATGTCAACAGTTCTTCCAGTTCGGTAAGAGTGTCGATACTTTCTTTAGAGATTTCACTTTTGTTTCAGTCCAAGCAGCGGCTCCAACAGAAGAAGACGATAAATCTCTGCCTATTGAGTTAATCCTAATCATCGCCATCGCTAGTGCTGGGGTTCTCTTAATCCTCGTTCTGGGCACTTGTAATTGTGTCAAAAACCGAAAAAACAGTAAAGGGGTATGTAAAAAGCAATCACAGTGTAAAGAATTTTCATATTTTCGTTGTAAAATTTAAGGTTAGTAACAGGTGTTGTAAATAGCTGTTTCTTATATCCTCATCCTGGAAACTTTTAAAATCAAAATTCGCAAATTGAGACATTGTGTAATCCTGTGGGTTTTTTTTTCCAGAATGACCTTTCACACATCCCCTACCAGCAACAAAGTTCTGCAGCAAAGATTTCTTATGATGAATGGTCAAAGCAGCAGCAATATGACAACCCCTCCTATAACAACGGTTACAATGAAAACAAAGGTCAGCCCAGGGCAGCTGGAAACGGCAGCCAGGGCAGTGGTGTTCAACGTAAAGAAGTGGGATCCTTCACTCAACCCTATGTGGCATAAAGAATGAATCATCTGTGCTTCTATTCATGTGAAAAGCTGCCATTCATTGAGATTTTAACATTGTTAAGTGTGCTATAAGTTGCACACAACAGACATGCTGTTCGTTGTCGCTAATTTGGTTTATGGAAGCGGCATTTTGTAGATCTTTTTTTTTTTCTTTATTTCTTTACAATGTATACGCAAGGGAATCACAAAGGGAGATATTTTTATCCCCTCGCAACTAGTTACTGAGAGGATATATACACTGTAGCATCACTGCTGTGCGTCTGTGTGCATGTCTGTTACTTGTGAACAAGATAGAGGCAGGGACATTCATCAGAGGATCATCACACTTTCCACAAATGTTGCCCATGGAAAGAGGATGAACCTTATTGATTTTAAAGGTCAACAGTCAAGGTCACTATTGACTATTGCTAAAAACTTGTGAACAAGATAGAAGTAAGGGCATTCATCAGAGGGGATCATCAATCCATCCACAAATGTTGTTGATGAAGAGAAAATGAACCCTATTGATTTTCAGGGTCAAAGGTCATGCAAAGACACTAAATGACTTACCTAAAAATCTTGTGAACAAGATAGAAGGTACACCATTTATTAAAGGATCATCAAACCTTCCATAAATGTTGTCCATGTAGAGAGGGTGAACCCTATCGATTTTAAGGTCAAAGGTCAAGGTCACTATTGCCTAAAATTCTTGTGAACAAGATAGAAGACATGTTGCAAGGGGATACATTTGCGCTGTTTCCAATTCTTAACAGTTTTTCGTTCTATGTGCCATAAACAGATACAAGATCAAACAAAATATTGTCATTCTAAGTATATTGCGAAAGGATGTATACCAGTAATACTCTCTCTATGTATATATACAAAGTAGTAGGGAAATAATACAGACTTTTGGTATATTTAAGGAATAAATGTTGAGGTTTGTATTATTGGTGGTATGTATAGGGTACTTTGTATAATTGGCACCATTTATCCATTTACATGTATATTTTAGTGCTTTTATCAAGAAATAAACTACATTTACTTCAAAAGAGCACAGGGTTATTACTGACGGAACAATGGTAAATATGTATATTTGTAAACATATTACTGTCAAACGAGAATATTTGGTACAAACATATTTTGGCGTAATCAGCAATGAAAACATTTTGCCACAAACTTATTTGGATTTTAATGAAAAACTTTAAGCACACTAAGATCAGAAGCTCCTGATGCCATGATCAGGGGACTAGCAAACTAAGATCAGAAGCTCCTGACTTCTTAGGTCTGCGCTAAAGACACTAAAATAAATAGTGCGCTAAATATTCTCGTTTTACAGTTCCAGTAATTGTTAGCATAGTGCTTACATACTGCAGGGTACTTATTTGTGTATTTTAAATATATAGGTATATATGTATTTGATGTAGTAAAATTATTGATGACCTGGACATGTCGTAACTTGCTGGACAAGTTTTTGTCTACGAGAAAGGAAGGGACAAAACTCTTCTGGATGTAACTCCTAGTGGAGTCTTACTATACTGTATATCGGTATTTACTCCTAGTGGAGTCTTACTATACTGTATACCGGTATATACTCATTTTGATAGAGCAGTTTTTTTTTTGTACGTACAATGCAATTCTTTTTCTAATAAATTTATTTAATTTCTTACATTTTATTCACTTATCTATATGTATTTTTTTAATACATACCGTACCTAACTATGAACAGATGTATGTTTAGGAATATCCATGCAGTAAAATTCAGTAAAATACATGTAATATACTGTATGCCCTTCATCTGAGATATTCTAGTATTTTGTAGTAAGGCCACGAATCTCCCAAGATTTCTGAAAACCTGGGCATTAGGAAATTTCAATCACAAGTATACGTATCTATGTTATCTCATCTCATAATCGGTGTTTATTTATAACTGATTTTGCTATGCTTTTACCTGAACTTCTGCAAAAAATTATTTTCTCCGACTGCCTCTTTTCTTATATTGGGGGGGGGGGGGGGGGGGCGTTTGCTAGTACAATATATCAAACTTTCAAACTTTAATTTCTTGTTCACTACTTGCTATTAAAAAGGGAGGGGACACTATCCATCTATTAATTTGATTTTCATTACAAAATAGCAAACGAGTGTCATTGTCCCACAAAAAAAAAAAATAAAAATAAGGGGGGGGGTAGTCGGTAAATAGCTCTTAATATAATGTTATTTGTATTATATACCCGACTTTAAATAAATATTATTTCATTTGAATTTGATCCTGCCGCCCTGATTCTACATCCCTATGTTCGTGTATTTTGCTACTCGCCGTCTAAGAAATTTAGACGGTTGTCACGTGACTCACGGACAATCTAGTCCAAGGCCAAAACAACTCGCATATAAGTCGATCCGCTTGTAAGTCGGTAGCTCCTTTTTGTGGAGAATATTTGAGGGATTCAACATTAACCCTTTTATAATTCGATTTGAATTTTTGTCAAATTTCTGCCATTTTAATTCCATGTTTCTAGCAAGTGTTGAAGTTTCTTTTTTGCTATATTTTCGAAAGTCGATCTCGGTCGGTATTTACGATAACTTTAGTTTTACTACACTGGATGGATTTTTAAAAAGTCCTTTCAATTCATTTTATTTTCAGTAATAAAGTATACTGCGCTGTTTCCATGAATATAGATGCCAGAAATAAACTGTTCCCTATCTATGTAGATACTTAGCCTACAATCTAAGCGGGAAGTACTGTATATTGTAATTAATTTTTACCAGTAATTTTGTATTCCTTATAGGTGGTTACTATAGATAAAACGTTCTATCGTTAACAGACAGATGCCCTCCAGACCCGATTTAGAGTGATGAGGGGACCGAGTCACAGTTAGAATATTTCTAGGGTTAACTACTAGATTGATCACTGTTTGCTACTTTTTCAAGGTGTAATTCAAGCTATCACCACGTTTGACTAAACCGTTATCAACGCTTTCAAAATTCCATTAAATATCGCTAGTTGTTGTGACAAGAAAATATATATAGACATTAGTATGCGCATATAAGTCGGACATAGACTTCAAGTATCGATTTTCTACTCTGAAAAAAAATCGACTTGTACATGTATGTAATACAGTACAAGGGCGGATCCAGAAATTCAAGGGTTTTTTTTTGTGGGGGGGGGCACACATCATATGGGGCTGGGGCTGCTTGAGGCCCCCAGTGGGTCCAGGGCGAAGCCCAGGTAGGGCCCAGGAAGCTCCAGAGTTTTAGAGATTTTGCAGGGCTTGAAATTTGTCCTCCGAGGTAGTCATTTTCACTCTATTTCTGTCATTTTTCAATCAATAAAATGAACGCAAATTTGAAGGTTTTCTCAGAAGAGGGGGGCGCCGTGCGTAATTATTAATTTTTCCAGTGAAAAAATAAGATTATATATTTCACTTGGTAAAATTTTTAGGGCCCCCCCCCCTTATATCCGCCACTGCAGTATACAGTAGCTGATTCACGTGCTGGACCTTCATATTGTGCAACATAAAATCAACACCTTACGTCATCGTTTACATTATTACTAGAACCCAGATCTTTGATCCGCTCCCGATTATTCTGCTGTCGCTACAAGAGATCTTTTGTTAGCGACAGCAGAACATCGGAGCGATCAAAGATCTGGTTTTAATCAGATTGATTAATATTTCAAATAACAGTCAATTTATTCAAAGCAGTGAAACTGCAAGAAGCACCCATGTACTTGTTAAATTTTTAGATGTGTTAAATACAGCACCACGTGCTCCAAAAGCAAAATACATGTGATTGAATGAAGAATTAAAGGGGTATGGCACGTTTATATTTGCATTTAATGTTTAAAATGCGTCATTGTATTATTTCTAATATTCAGCAAAATTTGAACGTCATTTGTTGAGTTTCAACCCGTGGGGATCCGGGTTAGAATGTAA
The DNA here is from genome assembly GCA_903981925.1 of Ostrea lurida. Taxonomy (NCBI): domain Eukaryota; kingdom Metazoa; phylum Mollusca; class Bivalvia; order Ostreida; family Ostreidae; genus Ostrea; species Ostrea lurida. Next base: position 20,147 of record CAJDSM010012878.1, on the reverse strand, counting down.
AACAATAAAATAATCAATCAATCATGTTGATTTCAAGAAGATTAAACTGACAAGGCCTGTGTCATGTTTGTTTCATATGTGAATATGCCTAAACGCTTGTTAAATTCAGCATTTCTCGTATCTCATTTTGTAATATTAAACATGGGTGTTTTATGTGAAGCAATTTTTATTGAACAAAAACATGATACGGCCTTGTTTATAAATGCTGTATCTTACTTTTAACTCAACACTGACATTCAGATTTTTTGCTGACATTAAGAACAGCGTAGTTATCATTTTAAACATTAAAATTGCAAATATAAAATTTAGCTCAAACGTGTCCAGTGTCCCTTTATTAAGTGATTAACGCATATACTTTCGTTGTACGCTCCATCTCGAGAAGTATTTACGGTAACTCAAATAGAGAGTTAACATCTTTTTATAACATCTTTTATGAAGTACCACAATTTTTAACCTTGCATGATGCTAGGGGACCGATCGCGGTGTGCTCAGTGGTAAAGGTCTCGCATCTTGCATGGGAGAATCGTGTGTTTCGAGCCCCTGCTCGCAACCGGCGCGATCATACCCAAGACGTTAATTAAAATAGGTAAACATATGCAGTTAACTTCGGTCATTGACAAAGTCCAGACTTTTTGCTACCCTTTTTTATCAGAAAACAATTCTGTGTATCTGTGGATTTTTTTTTTTTTTTTTTTTTTTTTTTTGTCAGTAACTTAAGTTACTACAACTGTACAATAAGAGAATATAAGCTCCTAAAGAATAAATCCTGTATGAGAATGGGTGATTTTTATCCATCAAATCCTATCATATTATCTCTATGGACAGAAAAATCCTTGAATTAGGTAAATTATACCTATGATATTTCAATGGATGATTAATCCTATAAGAAATGAATTAGAATTAAATGTCCCATAAATATAGCCTCACTAATAACAATAATTGATTGAGTTTAATATCCTATGCTGTCTACTAAAAATGGGATAAGTTTCCTTTGGATTTTTTTTTACCGTAGAAAATGTCAAGGAATTTACCTACCTTGAAGTATCATCAGTGATGACAAGGGGCAAAGAAAGACATGACAAGGCAACGCAAGCGTAGCATCCCTCGCAACGCAAGATTTTTAAACAATAGTGACCTTTGACCTTGAAAATCAATAGGGTTTACCCTATCCATGGGCAACATTTGTGAAAGGTTTGCTTAATTCTCTGATGAATGTTGTGTCTTGTAACTTGTTCACAGAAATTGGGGCAGTCAATAGTGATTGTGACCTTGAAATCAATAGAGAACATCCACTCTCCATGGGGACATTGGTGGAAGGTTTGATGATTCTCTGTAAATGCTGTTTCTTCTAATATTCACAAGGATTCTTGGCAATAGTCAAAAGTAACCTTGACCTTTGACCTTAAAATTATTGAATAGGGTCATCCTCTTTCAATGGTCAACACTTGTGGAAGGTTTTGATGATTCTCTGATGAATGCTGTGTCCATATCTTGTTCACAAGAATTTGTCAATAAAGACCTTGACCTTGAAATCAATAGGGTTCATCCTCCACTCCATGGCCAACATTTATGGAAGGTTTGATGATTCGCTGTATGAATGCTGTGTCCACTATCTGTTCACAGAGAATGTGAAGTCAATGAGTGACCTTGGCTTTGACCATTGACCTTGAAATCAATAGGTTCATCCTCTCTCCATGGGCAACATTGTGGAGGGTTTGATGTTCTTGACTGAATGCCCTTGTCTTCTATCTTGTTCACAAGGTTACGGACGCACGGCAGCGATTCTATTATCCCTCCGAAGTAGTTGCGAGGGAATATAAACCATATAGCCAAAGCCGTACGGCTTTTTAGGTCATCTGAGTCACTCAGGTGACCTTTGCCAACTGTCATCATCCGTCGTGGCGTCGTCCGCGTTAACAGTTGAAATTTTTAAACTATTCTTGTCAGCCCATATTCTTTTTCAAATTGTGGTGTGTAGCATTTTGGGACAGAGGGCACTTAAATTTAATTTCAGACTCTGCACCCCTGGGGCCTTAGGGCGGGCAAAAACTGTCAAAACGTGACCAATATTCAAAAACTCTTCTTTACAACCGCACATGCTTGAGAGAAAAACTAAATGCATAGTGATGTAGAGCAGGAAGCTCAACCAAATTGTAAATTTGGTGAGTCCCGGGGTAGGGGTTCTGGCCCAGGCGGGGGGCAAACTAGCACATAGTGTTTAAATGTAAAAATTAATCTTTATTGCTATTGATATTAAAAGGGGCATGGACACGTTCTGAGCTAAAATGTCATATTTTAGATTTCCATTTTTAATATTCATAATGCTCACATAGGATATTTCTAATGTCTGCAAAAATTTGAACATCATTTGTTGGGTACAGGTGAGATACAGCACATACAATTCATCACTATGTTTAAAACAAAGCTTCAGTCATGTTTTTGTTACCTACATTGTAATATGCTAGTATACGTTCCGCCTTAAAGCAGATTTTTTTTTTCAATTACAAGTTCATCTGAACACAATTAACAGTTCCTAGTGATTCTTCCATCTCATTTTGTCTTAACATTGGTTTTTTGTTGAAGCAATCTTTATGTAACAAAAACAAGGTCGAGCCTGTTTACTACTTGTGAGAATTGCAGTGCTGTATCTCTTTTTTAACTCAACAATGACGTTTTCAAATTTTTGCTAAATAGAAATACCCTAATGAGCATTATAAACATTAAAAATAGAAATCTAAAATTTGAACATTTTCAGCTCAGAACGTGTCCATGCCCCTTTAAAGGGCATGGACCGTTTTTGATCTAAATATGTTCAATTTTAGAATTGCCATTTAATGTTTCAATCTTGATAATTAAGGTATTTACTAATGTCAGCAAAAATGTTAACGTCTCGTGTACTTTCAAGTGAGATACAGCACTTACATATCTTTGGTACATGTATATAAGAAGGCCCGAGCCATGATTTTGCTTACAATAGGACAGCGGTAACTCGTGTCAAAACGTAGTCATAAATCAAAAAAAAAATAAAGATATTAAAAAATATCGAGTGTAGGGCAACACGAGCCTCCGAACAAAAACGAACAGGTAGGATCGGGTGCCATGGGGGAGTAGCATCTCTCTGCTGACCGGTCACACCCGCCGTGAGCCGTAGTCGAAATAAATGAAACGGGATTACCGTAGTCAATTTAGTAGGAAATGCTACTAAATGTTCCTTTTAAAAGAGATATTTTTTCAAATCAGAAGTTCATTCTAAACACAATTAAACAGTGTCAGTGTTTCCACATCTCGATATTATTTCTATGAAGCAATCTTTTGGTAAACATAAACAAGGCTCGAGCCTTGTTTACATAGCGAACATTTGTTAGCGCTGTACATATTATTATTTTTATTATATTTTATTATGCACTTATACAGCGCCCTCTATATATTAAAAAAGTTACCCTAAGGCGCTTTACATAAAAGTCCGAAGTTATTTAAGAATACCAGTATTATGTAAAACAAAAAATCAGTGACAATGACAGCTAAACTACAAGCAAACTTCATAAAACCTAAAAGTTGTCTTCTTAGGAGATAGTATGATATAATAAAATGCTGTTTTTTGGCGTGGTTTGTTTTTTGGTTTTTGTTGTTTTTTTTTGGGGGGGGGGGTTCTTTTTCTTTTTTTTTTTTTTTTTTTGTTTTTTGTTTTTATGTAGTCAATTGAAGCTGTTCCTACGAACTTGCTTATGAGGCACCAAAGGACCGCTGTCACCAGTACATTTTGGTCCGCACAAATGGACATATTTTAACAAACGAACTTCTGGATCGTCAAGGTTGACTTGTTGGCATGGTGATATTGACCAGTCTGGGAAAAAAAATGGTTACACTGACGATAGGCTCGCAGAGCTTTGAAAGTCATTCTAGCTTCAGTGTTTGATTGTACTGATTCGGAAAGTAACAGTTAGCCAATTGTAGGCGATTAAAATAGGGCTGGTCGGTGATTATGCGTAAGTGTTTGAGATGATCACCTAGTTCGAGCAGTCAGGTGTCTGGTACATTTGCAGCTTTGTGTTACAGACGCTGTTTTAACAAGATAGAGGAGTGCATTTCCGTGGGTCTAAGTGCGAGAATACAAGTGATCTGATCAATGGATTGTTCGACACGCATCAGTCGTGTTATGAAGTTTCATAATTCTACGATGTTTTTAGGTTGGAAGTAGCACAGTTTGCCTAGATGTTTTATTTGTGGGAATCCGATGGATAAGATGATCTATCAAAGAGAACACCAAGGCTTGTTTTTTTTTTCACGCACGACACACTTGTAATGACTGATCCCTCCAAATAGTTCGAGTTGACGAAGTCTAAGAAGTCACCAGATCTTCTTTTGGGGCAACAAATGATCAGTCCAGTTTTGTCCGATTTAGTCTTTAGGATATTGATGCTGCATCCAGAAGCTTATATCCTGAGGACTTTTGAAGGCTATCTGCAATCTGTGTCCAGGTTTCGTTAGCTATACCTGCGTGTCGTCGGCTATAACATGATTAGACATTCATGACGTCCCGGCCTATTTCACAATGGGTTTTAGTAAAACATGCGGTAAAGACGTGGTCCCTAACTGACGAGCAGCCTGGGGAACGCCCGAATAACATAGCTGAACATCGCTTGGACTGTTTTATTACAATTGCAACTGCTGACTGCGACCAGAGAGATATGATCGTAAAACATGCCAATGCCTGATCCGAGAACTATTCCATACGATATTCCATACGGCCAATGAGAATGTGTGTTATTACACATTCAAAGGCGGAAGAGAAGGTCGAGCATTCACAGTGCACACAAGAATTCCTATCTAATGCAGACAACAATTGTCGGTGCGATGATACACTTGTAACTCGACAACTGACTTTCAAATATTCTTGCCTACCACGTAGAGATAATAACTTGATATTAAGCAATTATGTAAACACATAAAATTGAAACCAAAATTTGAACATTTTTAGTTCAAAACGTGTCCATGTCCCTTTCTAAATGGGTATTTGGGGTGAACAGAGAGTTTTCTATTGTGATTGTGAATTTCGTGGTCCTAGGGGTGGGGTTGTGGTATTAGGGTGTGGCCGAAAACGTCATTGATGAAATGTGTTAACAATTGAACATATTATCTTCTTCTTGATCTTTATGATTCCAATTCTTTTCAAGTTTGGAATCAAGCATCTTTAGGACAAAGGAGACATGAATTATAAACATCAGGACCCTTGCACCCCAGGGGCCTTAAGGATGGGACAAAAATTGCCAACAATTGACAAATTTTCAAAAATCTTCTTCTCTACAACTGCTCATGTCTATAAGAAAAACTAAATGCATAGTGATATAGAGCAGGAGGGCCTCTACCAAAATTGTAAATTTGGTGATCCCCGGGGTAGAGGTTCTAACCGGCTTGGCACATAGTGTTTATATTAGGGATGGCAATTTTTAATTGGTTAACCGGTTACTCGGTCGGAACGATGGTAATCGGTTAATCGAAAAAAAGTGTACCTTTTAATGTATCTTACCACGAATATCCCAATCCATTTCCAAAAGCTTTCAATAGTGATATGTTTGAGTTTTCATGTGTATCTAATTGGATAATTTGGAGACAATTCCCTGTATTGGCGGAGCGTGAAAAACGTGTTGATTGCTGTTTGAACTCGGTTTTCTTCAGCCAAGCATAAATTGAGTACTGTCAATATTAGTGTGAATTGTTAGTTGTTTTTAGTATATATCTCTGTTACACCTCGATTTATCATTTAAAATATGCCGCCCCTTTGACATCACACGCATGGGAAATCATGGAAAAAAGAGAATTGCACATAGATGCAAAATTGTAAAAAGTTAAGTTTTACTTTGATCGGCGGAATAGACGTACATTGGTGGTACCTCAAATATAATTGCACATCTGTTTGTTTGTTTGTTTATTGAAACCTCGAGAAATATCTCATTAATATTACAAATATATAATAATCAAACAACAATATACATCTTACTATTTAAAGGCAACACATCCTATCAAAATACAATAGTTCAAACTTCGGAAAAAACATTCCGTCGATGACATGGTCTGTATCCCTAGAATTAGATGATTTTCTGATGCCCAACCACATGAACCAGAGATTGAAAACAAAGCCAACAAAACTGAGAATTCGCCTATTAACAGCTGATGTTGAGCAAACACAATTTTTTAAAATTATTTTTTGATAAAAATGGCAAATTATATACTATATATAGTATTAGTTCTGACGATGGTGAAATTGGGATTAGTCTATTTCTCTTCAAGTCGTGAGCATTTGTTTTTTTTATCTTTTCTTCGATTGCATTTACATAAATGAGTGCTGAATTGTATTTTTGTGGATACACACAGAGAAAACCTGAGAAATTGAAGCTATTAACTATGTCTCAAAATGTATATATTTTGATACAATTAACCGGTTAATCGGCCAGAAAGGCACGGTTAACCGATTGGCAATTCTGTAATCGATTGTCATACCTAGTTTAAATTTGAAACTATCAAAATGGATATTTGGAATGAGCAGGGGAGCAGGGGGTGGGGGGAGGTGGGGGATAGGGCCGTTGTCATAATTATACCCCCGGCAACAAAGTAAGGGTATTGGTGTTGGGGTGTTATACTGAAATCGGGCTGTCTGTCCGTCTGTCTGTAGATGCAATGTTAGTTTGGCTCTAACGTGTTATCCTTTTCACCTAGAATCACCATATGATACATATCAGCTACTTGTGGGATGAGGATTTGGGGTCAAAAACGCACTGGACATCAAAGTAGCAATGTAGTTCCCAGTATCGAGAATTGTCCTTTCTACGTAGAGTCACCATATCATACGGACTACCCACACCTAAGGGAGGAAGATGTTCCTTATTGAATTTAAGATCAAAAGGTCAAAGGACTTTTGCACTGGACATCAAAGTAGCAGTATGGTTTCCGGAGTCTAGAGAATTATCCTTTCTACCTCGAGTCACCATATCATACATATGGACTACCCATGGGGGTGAAGATGTTCCCTATTGAATTTGGGGTCAAAATGTTAAAGGTCAAGCACACTTGACATTAGAATAGCAATATGGTTTCCATCTAAAATTCATATAACAATAGATTCCATATTCAGGCTTATAAAAATGCAAAATATGAGACGTCCTTTGTGGGCAATGATAATCAGGTGACCGTTAAGGCCTGTGGGCCTCTTGTTGTAAACTTAACCCGATTTGGAGGTCAAAGAACATCGCCGCCAAGACCAAACTGAAGATCTTCAACTGAAATCGGTCCTTCTATATGGTTATACGGATATGGTTCTGAATGCTGGGGGATTATATACAGGGCGACTTATACAGAAAGTAAAGGGTTTTCACAACAGCTGCCTCCGAAAAATCCATAACATCTACTGGCCGTACAAGATAAGCAACATCGAGCTACTGAAAATCGGCAACTGCAACAACATCTCAATACAGATCAAACAACGACGCTTCAAGTGGTTAGGCCATGTGCTGAGAAAGCCAAATGACCGAACTCCAATGACGGCTTTGTATTGGACACCACCAGGAAAAAGAAAGCTGGGAAGACCTCGTACCTCCTGGAGAAGAACCGTCCAAACAGAATTACAAGAATTTGGTTACACCTGGAGGCAGCTAGCCTCAGCAAATGGCAAAGGACAGAGACAAATGGAGGAATATTGTTGGTGCCTAATTGTCCCAGCTGGGGTGAAGAGGATAAGTAAGTAATTTTAACAGTTGGGAATTTCGACAGAAAGTGAGGTATAATGTAAATATAGAGAACAAATTGCAAAGCACATTTTTGAAAATACATCAGATGAACTGCGCCGCTTCACACCGGCCTAGTTCTTGATGCGCATTATCCACACCGGCCTAGTTCTTGATGCGCATTATACACACCGGCCTACTTCTTGATGCGCATTATCCACACCGGCCTACTTCTTGATGCGCATTAACGGCGTGAAGTGTCACAGTTCATTGTCATGATTGCTGCTGATTCAATTACCGAATGCAATAATTCAATCCATGCGCACATCAAATCAATTATTGCTCTCGTCACTTGAATCAATGCGCGCATTAATGGAATAATTGATTTGACGCACGAACTAAATGCTTTAACCGGCGTATGCGTGCCTTTTTAACAAAGCAGATGAAATAAAATAAATGGTTTTTGCAATAATTTAGTAAATCGCAGAAGGGCTTTAAAAAGAACAAGAAGTTTTTAACGACTTAGAAGTTAATAAAAATTGTTGATGTGATTTTTGTTTTTGTTTACGAAAATACATGTATGTATCGTTTAATTGTGTATTTATATCAAAACAAAACGTGAGCTGAGAACTCGTGCAATTTAAATGTTTTTGATTTTTTTCTTTTTCTTTTTTGGTGATTAAAGCTATCTTGTCATTGAGAAAATGTTCAAATTTTGTTAGGAATAATTGTATTACAATGTACCATAGAATGTTTTATTGTCTCGTCTTAAGAATCAATGATGACAATGGTTGCAGTACATTGTCACGTTTTAAATACTTCTTTATTAGCTGTGTTGAAACCATGGAATTTTGCAGTCTTTTGTCATTCCGAGGAATATTACTTAGTTTTTCATAACTTTGTATATTTTTGACCCTTGTGGGTCCATAATTGGTCAATAAATCATATCATACATGTATCATAACTGTGACTAATGCATATGGGTCAGACTCCGGGGTCAGACTGTCTTCAAGAGGCAGCTCGCAGTGTGTCTCCCATGTAGTCATTTTTTAATTTTTATGTCATTTTTGGCCATCAACGTGGAATTAATAAAAAGACGCAAATTTTAAGAGTTATTTGGGGGAAAATACTATAAATTCTCCCAATAAAATCAGGGCCGTAACCAGGAATTTTCATTGGGGGGGGGGGGGTGCACAGGCCCAGCAAGGGGTCCTTGAGCTCCTTTAACCTCCCAGATATAATAGTCTAAGGCTACCCTGGTAGGGGGTCAAAGGGGCGAAGCCCCCGAAAGCTGAGAAATTTTAGCATTTTCTTGGGGTCTGGAGGCCGACAAGTGGGTCCAAAGGGCCTTAATAGGGGTCCAGGGGGCGAAGCCCCCGCGAAGCTGAGAGGTGTTTGGCATTTTCATTTGATTAATGGGGGGGTGCACCCCCCCCCCCCACCCCCCTACCCCACACACTGGTTACGGCCTTGAAAATATTTACAATAAGTCAAAATATCTTGTCATTCATTTCTCTGAAAGTCGGAAAAAATATTAAATTTGAAAGGGGACACGTGCCGGGTGTGCTCCCTCTAAATCTGCCACTGATTGTGGGAGGTATAAAGACAAGAACATGGATTTTGCATTTAAGGTGGCCCACTACATCTGGGAAAAGTTTCTCGAAACAGCACGATATGATTTAATTATGAAAGATATGATGATATATAATATCTAATATTATACACGTGAAAATGGTGGGAAATATGAAATTTGAATATAAAAAACATGATTTTCAAAAATTTCTCGCAATAATTAAGAACAAAAAGTCCTGGCGGCTTCAGTCGAACTCGGGACCTGCGGATTACCGAATCCGATACTTTACCTACTGAGCTATGGAGTTATACAATCCAATTGATGAAAACAAGTTATTTCACAAACTATTTAAATCGCCATCTTGTGACGTTGTGTTATAAAGAGTACAAGCTTTAGTGTCCTAGTGGGCTACCTTAAATCCCTAACCCCGATATTTGCAATCGGGCTCGGAAAACGAGTAGTGCTCATCATTTGCACGTGAAACCGCGGGAAACTGGTACCAACGATCTCTTTCAGAGGCCAGAGGTATGGTTACGGAATGTATTAGTAAAATCAGACCCTTTACTCATTATCTTATCAGACCATTGTATCTACTGAAATTTATTAGGAAGGTTTTGATATTTAGTCCACTTTCTGAATTGAAAGTCTAGTTGACATCTTGGCGCGGCGCTGAACAAATTTTTAGACTGGGCACAGGGTCTCGTCACGAATTTTTTGTCTTATTAAAATTTGACCTCATCTATTCTATATTAGAAAAACAACACCATATATACTTTACATTATGAGGTCATTGTCAGCTATCAGGAAAACCTTGTAGGCATAACAGACTTGGAGATCAAAATTAGCTGTACATTTTGGGCTAGGACCACCAGACTGGTGGGCGGTATATCTAGTTACTGCGGACTCCCGAGCTGGCCACTCCCGGGACGTGTCCCGGATTGCCGATGTTTTGTAGATAGTTACTCAATGGTGACAGAAACAATTCATACTTCTGGGACAATCTTTATTTCAATGCATTCACTAAAACAAATAAAAAACACACAATAATAATCGTATTACATAATACTTAAAACTTGACAAATAATGCATACTCCCATAGCGGGTAAACTCTAGTACTGGTGTAAAATACAAACACCCGAAACGGACACCGATTCCACCGAGCAGATATAAACTGCCCATGCTGAACATGCCCCTAAATTCGGCGTATCATCTTGTTTTTTTAATTTAATTAATTATTTATAGGCATATTATGTATTATATATATAGATTTTAAAAAAGATATCTAATGTCTTTATCTAAATCAATTGTTTTACTAATTCATTAAAACCAGTTTCATCTTCTTATTTCCCCAGCCAAAACAATATTTTTAGATCAAAGGCTTATAAAACAAATAATAAAATCTACAAAAAAAAAACAAAAAAAAAAAAATAAATTATAGATTGAATGAAAAAAAAAACCAAATAAATAAAAACCCCCTTCCCCCCCAAAAAAAAGGCTTGATTTAATACGTCTTATCACAATTAAAATTCATATACTATTTAAATGTTCTTGACAACGCATGCATTTTCGAATTATCTTTATATAAATAATCTTCCGCAATACCCAAAACAAAAACACCATTAGCATTTCCTTTGGGAATAAAAATAAAGAAAAAAACAAACCAAAAAATCTTGATTTTAAACCTTCTAATCACATTAAAATGCATATATATATTAATGTTATGACCTTTATATTATAAAACTTGTTTAATTATATTTTAAAAAAATATCTCAGAATCGCATGCATTTTGAATGATCTTATCATAAAAATCTTCACGATCTGCCAAAAAACAAACACCGCTGTTAGCAATTTCTTTGAAATAATAGATAAGGAATATGAATAAAATAAATAAACCAAAAATCTTTGATTTAATCCACAAATTCATATTTTATGAAATAAAATAAATAAAAGATAAAACAAACCAGAAAATCTTGATTTTAAGTCTAATACAAATCTATATTTGGAAATAATAAATAGATAAACAAACAACCCCAAATTCTTTTGAATTTTTAAAGCCTAAATCACAAGATTCATTATATATGTTCTTCTGAAAATATTATGGGATAAAAAAAAAGTCAATCAAATTTAGAAATTATTAAAAAAAAAAAAAAAAAAAAATAAATATAATAAAAACTTAATTCATAGTTTAATAAATATGGAGGTAGAAACGTCCACGTCGTGAGCCTGGGAAACATTATTATGTGCAAGTCTTCCTATTCTTATATTTAGACATACCCATTATTAATGACTATAATGGTAAAATTTAATTCGACTTGAGCATAAAGGATATGTACCGAGTTAGAATTTGGTTCTGTCGCGACTGACTTGAAGTAATATCTAGTAACGACATCGCCGGCATATATTTCGGGAAGTCGGGAATTCGGGTCGGGATATATCATCAATTCCTGTGTCTTATATTCCGCTACCATTTTCTATATATTAGAGATAAAATATGTTAGTAATGATAATATTTTATAAATTTTAAATAAAGAACTCCATATCCGATTTAGTGGGCCATTTTCAGATCGTGTTTATACTGCTCAGGATGGAATCGGTGTCCGTTATTCGTTTTGATTTATATCACTGTACTAGATTTACCTTGGGATTGATTATTTTCAAGATATAAGTATTTATTACCGACTATTATTGTTGGTTTTTATATTTTTTTAATGATTGAATCATAAAGATTGTTTCCAAGAAGTATGTAATTTTTGTTTCACCAGTTTGAGATATCTCAACACATCGCAATCCGGGACCTCGGGAAGTCGGCAGTCGGGGAGTCGGCAGTACTAGATATACCGCCCACCCACCAGACTTCGTACCTATGCATCTATTAGGCTATGCCATGCCCGGGATGCCATGTTGGCGTTGCTCTTGTATTTTATTCACCTTTCAAAGATGAAGATGGGACAATTTCAATCAAATTTGATGCAAAGTATCCATGGATGATTTAAAAGTGCAGATGAAAAGGGGAGATAATTTGTGCAGATGAAAAGGGGAGATAATGAAATGAAAAAAATAGGACAACACTATTTAAAATCTCTGTTCTCAAGAACCAAAAGTAACTTGAAGCTTGAAAAAAAGCAGCAAAATTCACAACTGATGAACAACAGCAGAGCCAAGATCACTGATGTGAGCCATGTAGCCCATGGACCTCTTGTTTGCACAAAGGAAACCATCCCTGAATGCTTTGATATCAGGCTGTGATGTTGCCAGCCTAGCCATTCAATAACTGTGGAAACCAGGAACCTTCGACATGCTTTAAGTATCAGAAATAAATACTCTGATATTGCTCGAGATTGATTTATATTGCTTAAAATTATATTAGATTCTCTTTGCAATATGAATGAAATTAAGAGATAATATACTATTTCCCAAATATTGATTGCAATATGTAGCAAAGGCATTATATGAACAGCCATTCTGATGAGCACTGGCACAAGTCCCATAATTTTGTGTTGGTATGGTTAATGTCAATAATTAACTTCATCAAATGTCTCATTAAAACTTTGAACAGCTTGTGTTATTAAACTCGTGGATTGAAACTGAAGTGAACGTAATCTCTCTGGCTTGGATTTGTGAGTTAATATTTCTTTAATTTTTTTCTACTCTGCTATTGAATTGAAAATGCAGGGAAGCCGTGGGTGCCTTGATAGGACGTGTGTATTGTTGAAGCCTAGGACTCGTGATCGTCTTGCTAATTTGTAATTGCCTAATCATACGTTTCATTGTGTGTGTCTCAGGTTCATGTCACGGTGCTTAGGATATTTGAATTACAGTTGTAGAATGTCTGCCACTTGGTGCATGCTTTGATTCTCAACATGCTGCTAAATATGTGTTTAATGAACAGAATATCTATTTGTAAAGAACCTATTTCATATTCACCTTGGAGTAGTAAGCTGATGTATTGCTGAGAAATGCGTCTTATTTTTGTGATACAAATTGTCAACGTATCTAATATGTCCATGCAAACATCTGTAAAACTCGTTGAGAATGACAGTAAAATGTACTGCGCATTAAAAGAAAAAGCTGAGCTTGCAATGCGTCGTCGAAGCAACTTCTTTATTGACAGTTAAAATGCTCTTCCCAGCAAGAGTTACATTTATTACATCAATCAAGTTCAAGGTGAATATAAAACATGATTTTGTTCTGATTTGCAAGACATCGAAGATCACTCAGACTGGAGGTGAGGTGTATGAATGTCAAGCGTTTAATATTATGCTTCTTGAAAAAAGGGGGGATATTGGTTTGCACCTGTTGGTATATCAAGTGTTGTCCACTCTGTAAGAACCCTTTGCTTGAGAGATATCAAACTTATGATATTGGTACACTGCTTCCCTGCAAGATGTCCCCGATTATTTTGATGGTCAAAGGTGAAAGCGTGGTCAATCATGAATATGGAAGTATTGTCTGCACAGTATTTTGAGAACCCTTTGTTTGACAGACATCAAACTTCGCATGGTCTGCTTTTACCTAAGGAGTATAAAATGACCCAAGTCACTGTTGAAGTTACAAAGTCAAAGGACAATAGAACATAGGTTAAACTACTCTGGATGAAGGAAGATACTGTCTGCACAATATTTTGAGAAACCTTTGCTTGACAGACCTCAGCTTGCAGCCTTGATTTGGAGGTCACAAAGTACTGGGTCAAACTGCTCGGACCTTTGAAAATATTGTTTGTGAAGCATCTTGTGAACTCTGATGACTATTCAGATATCAAATGGAGTATATGCTGGTATCCTTCAAAGATTAGATTATCAAGTCACAGAGTCAAAGGTCATGACTCAAATGAAACTTATTATTATAGTATTGTAGTAGTTGCTCCTGACTAAAACAGATAACCATCATTTTCCACTGCATGCTGTCACTATAGATATTCTAGATTTATTTAAAATTGATCCTTTAAAATATTGGCACACATGGGTATATATATGTTTGAAAACATTTCTTGTTTCAAGTATATGTTAAAATTAAATATTATGGTACCATGATGTATTGAATTCCCAGATCATACTGTAGCTGTGCTATTTTGAAAATTAAAGGGGTTATATTACCACAGTGTTTGTAACAGTGATAGGTATTTAATTTGAACATGAAGGGAGAAAATGCAACTGACCAGACTGGGATACAAACAAGAACCCCCCACCCCACCCCACCCCCTCGAATCTCCAGTTATGTTGTCTACCATTGGTGCACCCTGGTCACTGCATGGAGATAAACCGCTGGCAATCATTTTTACCTGTCAGTTCCAGGTCTGGTCTATGGCACCAAAGGTAACTAGAACAGAGAAATTACAAAATTGTTTTAAAAATCACAACTGCAGGCTAAGGTCACATAGGTGAGCAATGTGGCCCATGGGCCTCTTGTATGATCATTCTAACCAGACCACCAAGTTTGCTTATATGGAAGAATTTTGAGAATAATTAACTGTCTTTGAAATTACTTAATCAACTTAAACCTATAGATTGGTTAAAACCATTTAGCAGTACATTTACATTTGCCAATTAATATTATATACATTTACAAATCTTACAAGGAAATTTAAGACTGTGATGATGTAGAATTGTTCATGTTGTAATGTATGTACACCTGACTTCATTCTCCCACTTTACGATTTAATATGTAGTTTCGTATAGGTATCTCTGATGCACTGTAAGATATGCTGTGAAGCCATCTCACTATCGACTAGAACACTGGTTGGAAGGAGAATGTTTTTTCCTGATTGATCATTTCTTTGCTTTTAAATTTTGTTCTGATAGGTAATGTATAGGACCAAAAAATGGCTTAATGAAAGCTCATAAATTGCATGATATTGGAGGAAATTTCTATGTTGTGTTTCTGTGCTTTTATAAGAGTCATTGTTTGAGGCTTGTATACACATTCACTGTTTGAATGTTTTATTTATTGTAGGTGAATGATGTATGAAGTGGTGTGCCGGCCTTGTCCTCTCGTGGGTAAAGAGACGTCCCCTCCAGAGCCCTGACAGTAAGTGCTACAAACTCTTGATTGATCACAAATCGGCAACTTTATTCAGTTTGGGCAATCTAAATGAGATTATATTGTACAACAAATGAAAAAAAAAATTTCCCAATAAAGCCATCACCAAGAATATGCCTGTTAATGGTAATGAGGCTATCGGACATGTCTCGAACATCACCAAACATAAACCAGCTTGGAAGCTGGAGACATAAATTACTTTTGAAAGCTCATCATCCATCAAATTTCCTAAATCCCTCGCTGCGGCTAGGTCCGCACTTGCATCATCTGTCACATGCTCTAATATGGTGGTGGTGTTTCTCTTATGTGATGGAGAGTTTGTCAATGTTTGGTTTTAATTTTTCGTATTCGTACATTAGTACAAAAAAAAAAGAGAAAGCTTTTGTTTCATGCATGTGTGCTCTATAAAATTTAAGAAAATACAGGTGTAGAAGTAATGAATATGGTTTTGCTTTCTGAGTATTATTTACAAGTGTGTGCCGAATTCATGCATTTTTAATAACCAGATTAAACACACTGGTCCGTCACCTAAATCAATTTGGAATCTGCAACACTCAGCAAGACGTTATCTTGATCAGACATCATTGATAGTGGCAGAGATTGTTCCTGTTACCTATATCCATAACCCGATCATTGTCCGGCAATATAGAT